>JAHZMY010000336.1:0-10623 GCA_027743915.1 Seira sanloemensis
TATCATCATCAGGTGAACCCAATAATTTCCTCATGTTTCCCCAGTACGACTGGTAGCGTACCGTGTAGCAAAATCGTGTCAATGAAATTGTACAAAAAAATTGTTTCTTCTCCTCTCCGACAACACCATATTTTGTTTTCCTAAACGGCTATCCGCGAAAAAAAAACACATCCGCAGAAAATCGGTAGATTTAACCCTTTTTGTTACAGAGCTAACATATCCATTCATCTCGTAATGATTAGCTTTGCCTACATTCATCTACTCCCACTTTTATCTTTTCAAAAAAAATATTGTTCGTATGTAAAACTACATACATGCAATTTGCCTTCTTACGGATCCACCTTATCTACACACAGAAAAAACAAGGTTCTTTTGCCTTCAAAAAGTTATTTTTTCTTGTAAACCGCAGCCTGGTAAAAGAGCAGGCCAACAAAGTAGAGGAGGATCAAGTCGTGATTCACAATTTCCCCTTTGTTTCCAGACACCTTTCCTTGTACTTTCTGTAGCCATCTGAGACGAAGGCGACGTTACACTTTGAGAACGAGACGGGGAACAAGAGAGAAGAACCACTCCTATTCCTTCCTTCCTCCTACAGTTCCAAACCGATTTCTCCTTATGATTTATTCCCCTCTTCATCATGCCCCTATAAGCCTTTTGGATGAAAACAAAAAAAAGTTTTTCGATATTCATGAAATCATATCTTGGCTTCCCCTCGGTAAATACAAGAGTTTCCTTCTCATACACACCCACGACTTTGCAAAACGCTGTGGCTCTCTCGGAACCACTCGGCACCACCACCAAGAAAAAGGGCATTTTTTCAACCCAAGATATATATTAAAAAGCTTTTTTCCACAAAGTTTCTTAAAAACATTCTTTTTTTCTCAGTGCTACGTGCTCAGAGAATCAAAACGAGTTAAGAGGAATACATTCTCCAGACAGGAGACCAAACACAGATAATAATAATTCGTGTGACACTGGAAATATTTATATAATATCCAGAAGAGAGAGAGAGAGAAAAAGCCCATCCATATTTTCCCGTATGACATGATCACCTACTCCTCCTCTTTTTGCCTTTGCTGAAGACGTGAGGCTGCTCAAGTCGGTGGTGGTGGTGGTGATGATGCTGGTCTCGTAAAGTTCAGGCGAAATGCAGTTTCTTCCTCTCAATTCAATTTTCGTGGAGGAGCAGTGGTCGTGGTGCCAAGCACGCGTTTATCGTGTGTGCGTATTTCTAATGAGTGGATACACACCTCATGCATTTATATTTTTGAGACTCTCTTATGCATTACCATCATCATCATTTTACAGATTATTACACTAAAAATGGCTGCATTTCAAATGAGCAAAAAAAATAAGAATGCAGCGATTATCTTTAAAGGTAGTAATCACGCGTGAGATGCGAGAGAGAGAGGATCTGAGGAAGTTTTTTCGACTTATTATGATGATGAAGTTGACCTCTCGACCAGCACTGGGCTTGACCTCTCTGTATCACTGGGGAAGAAATTATACGCTGTGAAATGGAGTCAGCGGCTGATGATTAGAAGCTCGAGCCAGGAGTAATCAGAGTCGAGGAGAGCGAGTGGATTGAAGGAAACAGCGGGGATCGACTGAGATTTTTCACATGCATTGTAATTTTTGAGACAGAGAGAATGAGAGAGGTGCGCTATGGAATGGATGGTCAGGTTTTGATGATGCGATGAGAGGGAATCGACAGGAGAGGAAAATGAGATTATTATTATGGGGAATTTGATGGAATGGAGGGAGATGTGCGTGATGGTCATGATGGAGTCATTGCAGAGGTCAGGTATAAAGATTTTGATGGAGAGATGGTATGGGTTTATGGGTGCAGAGAATATATAAATACGAAGAGTGAATGACTTTTTGGACATGATTTCATGAGTATCTAATTCATGATCTGTTTCTGGACTGTGAGACAATTTAAGTAGAGCAGAAAGTATGCAGATTTTACTAAAGTAATTGGTGCATCTCCTTCTTGTTTTTAAAGAATTTCGTGAATTACATACATATTACACAACTTTCTTCTTTAAGAAGTTTTTTTTTAAAGTAGAGGATTCACATAACTGAATTTAGTACGAGATACAAAGCGACAATTTAAACTGTAAAAATGAAGCAAATATACATAAGTTTCCGAAAATTGTGATCTGATCGTCGGTCGGTGTTTGCTGCATACACGCGGAATTTTCCTGCGCGTTAGATGAAAAGGTTATTGTCAACCCTAACTAAATCCCAACTTATTAAGTAGCCAATGCAGACATTGCTTAATTGGCCATTACTTTTATAGTCGCGAATTTTAGTACATTTTAAAATTTCTCATCACTCACTACAAATCAGTTTACTCATTTATCGCTACCTCTAGAGCAAAACAGTTTCGGCTCATTAAGCACAAAAATTATTATAAAATGCAAAGTTATGTGTAAACTGAATGCAACTATTGAGTATTTGCCAATTCCTTGCTAGTAGATTGTCAGGCATTTAAATATTTAATTATAAGTTTGATCCAAAAGTTGCTTGCTTTAGTATTTTATTCTTGAAGATGATCAGATTTTAGTGGACTTTGTCCGAATTTCGTTCACGAGGATATCCCGTCTAATATTCGATTCCTCTGTACAATGTAATTAAATCCGTTGGCAAAATGAGCATTTCTGATTTAATACTCATTTAGTCTCAACAAATTTATAGCAGACTCAATCAAATTGCATATTTACTTAAGATTTTACATAGATTGAATTTCAATATTCAAGCAAATCATGCAATTTCCGAGTTTGGAGACTCACATTAGTTTCTAGGAATGTACTTAAATGAGATTTTTGTATAACTTTGTAATAACATTTTGCAAATTGTACTAAATTCCTGAAGCTCTCTGCGAAAAAAAACTCTGTCGTCTCGTCTTTTTCCACCACAAATTTTGCGAATTTCCCTACTGCCACCTCATTTGATCTGAGAAACAGAAGCTTTTTTTTGCCTTTTCCGAGAGCCTGCATCTCATACTGCCCACAAGCAAAAATGACGATGATCACATCACACATCCCTTATTGCTCAGTCTCCTCTTTTTTTTCAGAGTCATCCTTTTTTCTCTCTGTGTGTGTGTGTAAAAGTCCATGATGATCATCATGAGCATAGTACGAGGCTGATGGTGATCATCATCTCACGAAAGATCATTACGTTCTTTTTTGAGCTCTAGAAAAAGACGAAAAATTCTTCATGTAGCCCAAGGGCCATCGCATCCACACAACCACCACTACTACTTACTACAATTTCTGCTCACTACACATTATTCTTAGAGCTTCAGCATGGCAAGCTTATTAATCCAATAAAAAAATAGTTTTTTTCCTCATGTCATGCCACAAAAATGTTATCCAATTATGGGTTATCTAATAAATTAACGGAGAGGTTCAATGAAGCTGACTCGAACAAAAAAAGAGTATGATTCTTTTGAGTGACGTTCGACGTTACGTCCAAGGGATGTGAGAAGAGTAGAGCAGGTTTTTTCTCTCTCTTCTCTTCTCTTCTGGTAGCTACACACAAAAATATTTTGCTGACATAGGGAAAATATGGTTGATCCTTTTTTCTGCTGAGTAAATAATATCATCTTTTTGTTTTGTTGGAGTTTGCGAAAAAAAATGAGATATCCAAGTTGAGCTCACTTGCTCATATACAGTTTCATGACTGGGGTAACTCTAGACATTTTCCCTTGTATCTACAATGCTCTTTGAATCTTTGATACAAATCTGAGCTGAAGAGGGATCAGGTGACGGTGAAAATCACAGGTATTGTCTACACTGGCATTCTCCCATCCACGTGCGCACATACATACATACATACACAAACAGTTTAGGTCAAATGAGATGAGAGATTTGAGTAGATCACAAAGTGTTCGGATCCCATCAAACTGATAAGCATAGAGATCCCAAGTCAATTCAGATTTCAAATAGACTCGATCATCATCATCCCATCACCGAGGAATTCACAAATTGTTGTAATGATCACACACACACACAAGAAATAAATTTTCATTTGTCTGTTTTCACCTCCGCTTAATTACGTTATCACACACACACACACACATACAGAAATGGTTGTGTGCGCATTATGAAAAGGCGATATGGATTTCATATTAATGTAAATGTACGTATGCATCTACCTGTGTTCATGTGTCTTTTGTTGCTCACCTAAAAATAGAAGTAATGATGATTATTCTGACGAGAGCATTTATTAGATTGGTGATGGTGGTCATTCACTCTCGCGTACACAATGAGATGATGTATAGTAGTTTTGTATGTACAAAAGTCCCTGTTGTGTGTGCACATGATTAGCCATTGTTATGCATAGTTTCTCTCGCTCAGTCTCTAATTCACATTTTTCCAGATTAATAAATCTCGACGGAGAGGAAAAACAGTAATTAAATCTCTGATTCTGAAATGCTACATTTTAATACAGTGACAGGCAAGTCGGTATCAAATCTCTTTGCATTGTGCGATGTATGAAGATCTTTGGTGGTGATTAGACTCGGACTCTTATCAGAATCGCGGTTCATTACTGCGCTATTTCGCTCTCTCTCTCCCTCTGCTCCTTTTTTTCGCGTAATCTTATACATCTTTGTCCGCTCTATTAATTAGTGGCAGTGCTCATAATGGAGTGTGTCTACATCTGTGTGTATCCATTATATTACTGAAGCCACGCGATTGTTGTCATAAAACATTGTTTTTGCTCATGTGCTTCAATGTCCGTATTTGAAATTTGAATGTGAATGCGCATACATGAAGAAACGTATCATTGTCTGCTGTAGAGTTGAAGTCAAAGTGTCCCGAGACAATGCCATCATAGCCAACCACTGATGTAATGACTCATTTGAGAGCCATTGTTCGCGGGACGAAAGAGAGTGAAAGAAAGAAAAACTGATTTGGGTTACCACACCGGTGGTAGTGGAATAAAAAGAAAAGAAATGGGGAGTAGTGGTAGTGCTAGACGAGAGGAAATCATTGTAAATCATCGGGGCTTTTACTGCGTGAAGTTATCCCACTTTTTTATTATGTCATTTGCTTTCGGTTATTACTATGATGAGGTTGAATGAGACCGGGAAATCATGGAAAGGAATTACGAGAAAAAACTTTTTTTATATCTATACCGTTAATACCATGGACTTTAATCATAAGACTTTGATTTGAGAGTAGAAATTTGATGCTGATATCTTGTTGTAGCATAAATCTGCTTTCAAAAAATGTATTTTTTTTATCTGCGCTAATTTACAAGTATTCAAAACAGTGGCAACTTTGGTGTATTTCTGCCCTGTTCACCGGGCCCTTTCTCCTAGAATCCGCTAAAATTTATCTTTTAATTGTAAAAGTTATCGTCCACCACATAAAAACTTGGTCTTTCCTTCCTCTCGTGTCGCAAGTAAAGTAACAAACGCACGCTCAACCTTCCCCATACCCATACTTATTCCAATGAATAATGTTATAAAAGCGGATGAAATATGGAGAGAAGGCTCGAAATCACATTTTTCATATAATTTTTTTACTCCGTGATTCAAGAAAAATTACTATATTTCGTTGGTCTCGTGTGCGGCGGTGGTGGTGTGTGGTGGTGGTTCCACTTCATCAATGACGATGATGAGGTACAGACCGCCTGTGAACTCTTGTATGCATAACCTTTTGCTCTGTTTTGATTCATTTTTTTGTGTGCACCATTCCCAAAGTTAATAAACGAGAGACTCTTTCTCTCTCTCAAATGAAAAAGTGCGTGTATGTATAGTCTTCTTAAAACATGATTTTTTATTACAGGCCGCCCGTTGCGGGGAAGAGAACGGGCGTCTCTTGTTTTTCTGGAATTCCTGTGCGCGGAATACGTTGAATTTTTGTGATGCCGATTCAGCTCAATCTTCTGCAAAAAAAAGCGGTTTCTTCCTGTGTGTCTGAGGTGGCGCGGCACACAGGAAATCCGAGGTGGACTCTTGAGAGACTCTGAGAGACTCTGAATTGATTTCTGTCCAAATAAAACTTGTAATTCAGGGTTTCTTCTGAGCCCTCGGTGAATATTATTACCGCTGGAAGATAGATTAGATTCAAATTAAATCTCGTAAAAAAAACTTTAACTCTGCTTGAATTGACTCGGCGTCGAGAGACTGGGGAAAACGGGTTAAATGACTCATAATATTGATTGATAATGTAAACCTTCCACAAAAGTCTTATCGTCTCTCATCTACAAATCATAACAGTTTTTTTTTCAAGTGTGAGATGTGCAATCATCACGCAGCCATCAGCCACTCCAAAATAATGCTCACACTTTGAAAGCCACTTGAGAGCAAAACTGTCATTTCAGGAGACACTTGAAAAACTGGAAATGCAAGTCAATTCGAACAAAACTGATTATGAATTTTGATTACAAAATCCAGAGAAAATTGAAATGTTGCAAAANCAGGAGACACTTGAAAAACTGGAAATGCAAGTCAATTCGAACAAAACTGATTATGAATTTTGATTACAAAATCCAGAGAAAATTGAAATGTTGCAAAAAAAGACGTGAAGAATTTATGCTCAAATTGCATTGTTCATTTGGAAATACACAGGTTTTTTTTTGGCTCTGTATTATTTTTTATATGAGAAAAGGCTTTTTGTCTGTCTCCAGATTATCCATTTGCTCAGGTTTTTGATTTCAAGCAAAAATGTAAAAACTGAACCTCCACTTTGACTCCTCCATGTTTTCCAATTTATCCATTAACTCAACCGGAATAAATCTCAATTTTCTCCCGAGCTAAACAAATAATCGGAAAAACGAGATGGCAATGCCATGATGGCATACATGTATTTCAACTAGGAAAATGCCTCTTTCTTTCCAACTGCGAGAGATGAATTCTCTGGAATACATATAAAAAAAAGTCCGACTCTGTGTTTGTTTTTGTAGGCAATTGCACACCGCGACGGGTTATTGCGGTTTCTTTTTCGGAAGAAAACTGGAATGAACCGTGTAAACTCTCTCCTCGACGCTATGACTCTATGAGATTCGTGGGTGTTCTTGTAAACAGTTTTGTTAAACAAGTGATTTAGCATCGGGGCAAAGAGAATTTGATGCCTGTTCGGAAGTGGAACAAGAGATAGGAATCGATTAAGCTGAAGGGTTGTGTAAAGACTTTTTTCTTCTCTTCTCATGTCATCACATATATCCAAACCGATTTTCCCCTTCTGTCAAATGCGGGCTCCTTTCACTACTCTCCACACCAAAAACCGATACTCTTGTCGGGTAAAGTGAAACGGGAAAAAGTCAAAATACACAGTACAAGGAAAGAGCGAGAGAGACTCAAATAATCTATAAAAAAAACTCCTTTTCCCATTCCCTCAAAGAAATTCTCCCATTTTCTCCCTCTCTCTCTGAGATCAGCATTCAAGCCAACATCAACATCAACCCAGAATCGATTAAGCTGAAGGGTTGTGTAAAGACTTTTTTCTTCTCTTCTCATGTCATCACATATATCCAAACCGATTTTCCCCCTTCTGTCAAATGCGGGCTCCTTTCACTACTCTCCACACCAAAAAACCGATACTCTTGTCGGGTAAAGTGAAACGGGAAAAAGTCAAAATACACACACATCACAAGGAAAGAACGAGAGACTCAAACATCTATTTAAAAAAACTCCTTTTCCCATTCCCTCAAAAAGAAATTCTCCCATTTTCTCCCTCTCTCTCTGAGATCAGCATTCAAGCCAACATCAACATCAACCCAGCAATTATACACCGCGAAAAAAAAAGTTTACGCCACAAAAGAAAACATTTTAACACCAGCAATTAAGCCGGAAAAAAATCTGTCACTACACAACGAGCCCACAAGTGTAATCTAGAACTGAGCCTAGTAATCACTCTACTTTTTTTGTGGTGCACACACCCACCTTCAAGAAAAGTAAAGGCTTAAAAAAACCCTTTTTCCACACAGCAGCCTGTTTCCCCCATCTCGAAACATATTAAGATGCATGACGCGTCCTCATCATTATACACATTTTCTTGGGAGAGAGAGAGAGAGAGATGATCTCAAAAGAAAGAGCAATGATAGAAAAAGTACACAGCATTTAGTACAAAGTGCTCACAATGAATATTCTTTACCCACATTAAATGAAACAATTAAAAAGAAGTGTATGCGCTTGTTTAAACAAAATAATCGCTGTTTCTTAATCCGAGATGTGAGAATATGCGTCGTTTTCATGATTCATAAAGGAACATTCTCTTGAAAGAGTTTTGGGTCCTTGTCAAAAAAAAATACTCAGTCGGCGATAAAACCCCGTACGTGTTCTGCAAGTAGAGCGTTATTTCTTGAGAAAAGCGCATTCCATTTCCCATCATCATAATCCATGTTTGAAAAATCACAAACTTCAAAGTCTTGGATGAAGCGACACATTAGCACAAAAAATGTATACAATAATATCATAACGCGTGTTCCTTTTCCCCGTTTGAAAATGATATGGATTTTTTTTGAAACAAGGACTGAGACAAGGTATGATAATGACAGATGATGACGGTCTACGAAAATACAACGTATTATATGCTATATGCGATACATATATGCGGTTTACTTTTTTTTGTGTGAGACGTGTCGTTGTACTCTCCTCGTAAAGAATCCCATTTAGAGCCTTCATCTTTATGGTTTAATGACACATGAACAAAATGGTAGCTTTTTGTTCCGAATGTTTGTGAATTATTACACACACTTAACGCTGAGAACAGAAGAGTTTTTTTTTGCATCTTTAGCATTCCTTCAGAGTCTCGCAACTTACGTGTTTTTTCCCTTCTCCCTGTAATTGAGATGTGTGTGAGGAATGATGAATTGGTACGAGTTGTAATATAAATGTCGTCTGTTTCATGAAAAATGGAGGCTGTGTTTTGTGAAACGCAAAATGTTTTAAAGTACATTTTGTTTAAAATTGCTTACAGTTTTTTTGTGCCTTGTATCAAATTCCATTCAATTTTCAATCCGTTCCGAATAATCTACTGAGAGGAGGGAAAGGTATAGGTAGCATAGCAGAAGCGTGTAAAAATGTATTTCGTGTGCAAGTAAATATAGAGAGTAAAAGCAACAAAGTATTCTTTTTTGTTCAAAAGTTCAAATTCCAATTCACAAAACTCGCTTCCACTCGAATAGCTCAAAATTGGCAGGTTCGAATGAAAGGTGATACGGGAAAAAAATTGACTCAAGAAGCATATTTACCTCATCCCATTCTAATGGAGATCGCTTTTCATCGTTTACATCATCAATTGAAGAGAGAAGCATAATCGTATCATTTCTGAATTATTGTAAATCGATCTTTATGATTACACAGAGAGTAACTTTACCTTTTGATGGGGATTAATGGAAATAATGGGTCAAAATATTTCACAAATCCTAATACAAAAGATCGATTTAGTTTTGATATGATGATTTCTCCTATACCTTTTCATTATGCTCAATGTTATCATTACCGATTTTCTCCTCAGAATCGTGGGCATAAAGGCAAGGAAAAAATACAAATTTACTTCTCGTCTTTCAATTGAATCGTATTTGGTATAATAATTCGTAATAATATGAGGAAAATTGATGTTTTCATGTTAAGCTGATTTTTTTTAAATAAAAAAATGTGTCTGTGTGTCTATCTCTCTCATCATTATTATTCCTTTTTTATTGAAAGTCTTTTCATCTTGTGAAATTGTTATCATTATTTTGTCGTAATTTGATAATAGCTATCCAGGTGAAGCCTTTTCTCTCTCTCTCTCTCTCTGTTTTTGGGTAATGAAAAGGGAAAGTAAAGGCAGAGGGGATTTTTTTTTGTAACCGTGAGGCATACCCAGACCCACACACTGCTCTTAAAAAACTATTGCACTCACACGCAATTACGGAAAGTGATACCACTGGAACAGAGAGAGAGAGAGACCAAGACCTTTTTAAGAGAATGCACTTTAATACATTAAATACCCGACCGGGATGTAGAGAAAAAAATCTATCTTGGTTATGAGGAATGTATCCAAAGTGTAATCTTGAAAAGATTTTTTTCCACATGTCAACAGAATCTTTGAATGGTACTTATTTCATTAACTTGTCCATACAGAAATATATGGGAGGACTGTGCTCATTTTAATATTGGGAGAGTCGGGAAAAAAAAGATGACAAATTACCCTCCTCAGCATTAGCGCCAACTCACAGTTTATCATTTTCGCTGGTGCTTGTGAGTCCCTGTGTGTGCCGTTTCGTATGTGAGATGGACTGCAAAGGAAGCCGATACAGAGTAAATAGCCATTTTTCAACGGGCATGTCCATTCTTATTCCTTTTTTACTGTTTCAAACGCTAATTTATCTACGGCAGAGAGAAAGAGAAAGGAGCGTTTAATACGAATGTTGAAAGGATAATGAATGGGCCCAAAATAGTTTCAGAAGGAAAACTGGCTCAGTCAGATGAGTGAGTTTAAGCCTTCTGCAAAACATTCTCAATACCACTTTTTTAATCATGCCGACGAGGAAAATACTGGCCATTCTGTGCCACAGATCAGAGGAATATTATCTGTTGAAAAATTGTCCCAAAAGTGGAATTCTGGCTGAAATTGTGTTTACTTTATATTCCTAATTTGGAACTGCACCAGATGCACCTCA
>JAHZMY010000337.1:0-15903 GCA_027743915.1 Seira sanloemensis
CTTCTTTTAAAGCCTTCGAGCCATTTGGTATTCCCTGGCCCAACTTGAGCTTGTTATTGGAGAGTAAAAGACTTCCAATGAAATAAGTAAACATTGAGAGGGTGTAAGAGCAAACATGAAAATGCTCTTGTGTTTTACCCAGGTTTGTTCAGGCTTCAGAAGATAGTGAGCATGCGAAACGGTTACATCTTGAAAAAAGTCCTTTTTAGAATATCCTCTGTCGGACTTTTTTTGTCTAAAATGCCGATGAAATATGCGCTTTCACGGACTCTGCCAGCAACATGTACCATGGAAATCTTGTGCATTTCTTATGGAAAATTAGCTTATAGTTTAATTTGGAGGAATTGAGGCGGTACGTGCACTACTTATTATTCCATATGGGACAATCATTGAGAGCTCATGTAATACCCTGGCTGGGAAAGAAAAATCGTTTTAAATTATAATTCCATTCGACGCTGGCATGAGATCCACCACAGAGTGTACACAGACAAGGAGTCATGCCTCGGCACATACGTACTTACACATTTCCGGTGAAAACAGAGGTAGCATAATAACTTGCTCCTCTGAAACTGCATTATATAGCTAGTTTGACTAAACAAGCTTAAGAACCGAAATCCTATAGGATTATTTTGAATGAATATCCCTCTCCTCTCAACTCTCCGGTGGAGTACAAGGTAAATCCGGTTTTCCCCATAGAAAACTTTTGTTTAAATATGAGACTCTAGTTATTACTCTGCTCCAGCAGAGGCTCTTTTATTCCCGACTCTGCCCACTTCATACATGTATCTCTTCTTCCGCGAACCATTTTACAAGAGATCGTAATGGTCAGTGAGATAGTGCATGGCAAAAAAATCCTCAGAGTTTTCCCTTCTAGCTTCATGTGTATAAACTTTGTTTTTTCCTCGTATCTGGCGTGATAAGAAAATTACAGTTATAGAGAATAAGATATGTTTGAATAAACACTTTTTAAAGTTTTTCCTTTTGTTCACTTATTCCTCTCTCTCTCTTCCCCTTTTCTATCGCCCCATTATAGGAAATCGGAGGGGCCACTTATAAATTTTCTCGTGGAAAACTGGATTTTCCCCAAAATTTCCCACACAGGGCCTGCCTTCAAATTGCGGAGAGTGGAAGGACGAGCGGTCTGGAAGTTTGGAAAATGTACACTATATTTTTAGATGGGAAGCTCCTCTTTATTCCCATGCACATGCATTACTTACCCTTACTTTATTATAGTGTCAGAGTCTCATCCATGTGGCTTGTAAATCGTCCAAGACCAACAAGAAAGAAAAAGAGTGGGAAAACGTATGCAAAAATTGGAGAGAGAGAGAGAAAGAGCAAAAAGTGTGTACATATGAAGCTGTTCGAACGACTTTCCCAAAATGATATTATTATTATGCCTGCTAAATATAAAAATGGTCATCATAACAGCAAAAGCTTTTCTCTCCTTCCCTTCCGACTCACTTGTAACTCACGAAGGCACACACTCAACCGTGCAATCCTATTATCATACAGTGTGTGATTTTAAATGTAAAGAGGGAGAAAATAGAAAAGTTTTGTTTGAGCTGAAGCAAGCAGAGCAGGGCGGCTTGGTAAGGATGAAAACCCTTTTCACCGAAACTGAGCTCAGAATATTGGCATAAGAGACAGAAGGGGCTTTCCCGTCCATACGCAAACACATACAAAAACATGCATTGAAAAGCCAGTTGGTAATACAGAAGACTCACCACACGAGACTTTTACTCTTTGAGCCATCATTCCTCTCCCTCAAATATTTTCCAGGAGTGGATGAATGCACGTTAACTGAAATCCTAACTTTCTTGCAAAAAAGGGAAAATCAAAAGTAACAAGAAATAATTGCATGCCTCTACATTACTTACGAGTAGAGGGAGATGTGCATTTCTATCGGCTACTAATGATATATGCATGTGTGGAATATGTTGAGTGAATTCGGTCCGGTCTGCTATGAAAAGCATTTTTTCGGGGTGTCTATGAAGAAATGTGTGCGAGTTGTAGATTTCCATTGGGATCTTTTCATGCATGTGACCTGTGGCACTTTTTCCCTCCAATAATCTGCTACAGTGGCGCTCACGTGGTGGTGGCGAGCCGCGCTCTGTCATAATAATTCGTGAGCTCGGCTCTCGCTCCGCGTATAAAAACTATGCTTTCAGGAAAAATGAATAGAGTTTTCTGTCTGCACAGTGTACCGTGTCTAATCGAAGTGAAAGTGAAATTCATGTAGGGAGAAGGGATCGATGCCTATCTCATTACATCATTTGAACAAATAAGTGTGTGCTTGAATTAGTGAGCGAAACGATTTGGAAAACGTGTTTTCAAGGAAGAAATAATAAGTGAAAGAGGAGAAAATGACGGCATGAATATTGGGTATTCGCTAGTTATATTAAATGCACACTCGGTGGGCTTTTGTGGCTTTCGTTGTTGGAGTTCATTTGACTGGGAAGATTGGCAGGACTGTGAGTAAGTCAGACGTCGAGTGAAAGGGAATGAAGAGAGAAGGGTTGTTGGTGTGTGATGCCATAATGTTGGTAATAATATTTGATGAAGTCTTATCTCCAACTTCCAATATGCCCTGCTTCCCGCAGGAGTCGCTCGTAAAGGCGGGACACGAAACTGAAACTGAGAGCCTCGACATTGTTTGGAAAGAGCCACTCTCTCTCTCTCTCTCTCGAGTAATAATAATGAAATACCTATATTAAAAAGGCGATATTGTTCCGCGCACTAAATATTCCTCGCTTGTCTCATTATTTACAGTATGAGCTGGCGGGAGTAGTGTGGAAAACTGAGAGCCTCGACATTGTTTGGAAAGAGCCACTCTCTCTATCTCTCTCTCGAGTAATAATAACGAAATACCTATATTAAAAAGGCGATATTGTTCCGCGCACTAAATATTCCTCGCTTGTCTCATTATTTACAGTATGAGCTGGCGGGAGTAGTATGGGCTGGATTGCAAGAAGCCGTTCCTCTCAAAATAGCCTCCACTTTCTCTTCTGCCTCCTTTGGCAGTATGCAATTTTTGAAAGTGCTGTGTGCATCCTTCTCTGGAGTCAATGTAGAGTCTAGAGTGGCTTCAGTTCGTCCTGGCATATATTTAAATGAAAGAGTCTTCCAACATCAGTCGATATGAGGACCAAACCAGTTTATCCCAATATTACAAGAGAGCACTAATAAAGCCAAAAAAATCTGCAAGAGGAAAATTGTAAAAATTCCAGTGAAGCCACATGCGGGAGGAAAGGCCGTTTTTGTTGCTGTTGCACATTACACAATAAGAATCATGCGGTTTAGGAGGAAAAGGGTTAAAGGGAGGAAAAGCCTCTTGCTTTCTCTTGGCTCCAAGAGAAATTCCACAACTTAATATAAATAGCCTATTTGTCGGTTCAATAGCAAGCGGTAATAATAAACTAGTCTGTGAAGTGACTTTTGTATAAAGCATCGAAACTCATTCAGCGAGGAATGCCTTAGTTTGGCCAACGAGACACTACACACACACACACAATGAGGGGTGGCTTAACTGCAAAGAATTCTTTACAGAAGAACAGAATTAAATATACGGAACAGCCGGAATGAGAGTGTCCTACTAAGATACAGCTTATTTAAAAATACAGAAGACGGGCCTGATATACACATGAGGAAAGTATGCAATATGCCTATAAAGTGTTTTTACAATTTCAAGGCAAAACACAAATATTCTATTCAGCCCGTTTTCTCAGAATTGATAGCTTACTCCTGCTGACATAACATGTCAAATCGATAAATTGTTTTGGAACGATGTCTTAATTGCTCTTACCATAGAAAAAAGCTCGCAGATATGCCGTGTGCATGTGCGTATTGTGCATGAGCCTCGTATAGCTATATGCTTTTGCCTTCTACTGTTCCAAGTGAACCAAATAAAGGCAATTATTTCTCTGCGTGGTATTCCGCTACGACGGGTGGACAATTCCCCATTTATTATGCATGCATGTACATACTCGAGTAGAAGAATGGCTTTAGAACTATAATAATGAGAGGCGAAAAGTGATTATTGGCCTACAGTCGAGGGACGAGATTCTACAATTGACTCTATACAAGTCGCAGCCACCACCACCGCATGCCAAAATGTCACATCTCAACCAAGCGCCAGCATCATCATCATCATCGTCATGATCAAGTAAAACAACTTAAAACAAAGATCTGCCAGCAAACAATGTCCTCCAATGTGACGTTCATGTCCAAAAACCCTGTAAAAGAAAAAAAACTTTTTCCACGTGAAATTCAGGCATTGTAAAAAGCCCGAGCCAGTCGCGGGCTGTAGTAGCTAAAAGTGTATGTGTGATTGCAAAATGGGGGTAAATAAATAAAACAATGGAGAGAGCTGCTGGTTTGGCGTACTTATATTTGGGCACCTATAAACAAATAATATGCACTTTAGACTCTCTCGTTATACAGCTCCATGCACATGTGTTTGCTCAGTGGAGGTTCATGTACAATTCAAGAGTTTCTGGAGAGAGTTACACTCTGACAAGAATTTCATGATGTTGATGTCAATGTCCCTATTTTCTAAAAATGTCTTGTTTCCTTCCTCTCTGGAGCAAGGCAATGTCACTGGAAAAAGTTTTCTATTAAAATGTCGTAGTCCGTACAAAGAAGAAAGAAAATTATATAAAAAAGGCAGCATATTTTTTCTCTTTCTCTCTCACTCCACTCGTCTCTGTAGAATCTTGACCTGTAAGAGAATGGGCGAAACGTGCTTTCCATTTTAGAAATATTATGAGGTGGTTAAACTCAGCAAGAGATCACGGATACCGAAGAAGAACGTGTCTGAATATTACCACTACGCTCTAATGCTCACTCTTTTTTCTCTCGTTTAGCAGCTCATGGAAGAAGGAGCAAGGTTCCTTAAAAATATCAGCTTCGAACGGAACACTCATTTGTGTGTATGTGTGTGTGGAGGGAAAAGCGGGGAGAAAGAGAGAAGGTTCGTAGATCATGTCTCCTGACCAAAAGGAAACACATGAGGGGCCACCAGAAAAAGAACAAGTGGGCAGAAAATGAGAGCACATTACAAGTTGGATCTGCTGTGAACTTACGGAGCAAACAAAATATTTGGCATTGGTTAAACTAAAGCCGGAGATAAAAACAGATTAGGTCAAAAAAGCCATTCGAAGATATGGTCTTAGCGCATTCTTATTGTTTAGAGAGGATTCTGTGACATGACCTATATAAACTGGAAAAAATTTACTCCGATGGGAGCCATCCAAGCGATAAAGAATAAAAACAACGACTTCTTATCCTCCTCACTGTGGTTTTATATTGCCTCATTAAAATTAAAGAGATACATGTGTACAGGCCGCGAGTTGTGAGCAGGCCGCTTCTAATCCTCAAATTACATATGGCTCAACTCAAATTTTCCTCCGTGAGATCGACAACATTTCTCCGCAATGAGCCACCAAATCCTATGCAAACGTGTCAAAGGAGTATCATCAAAAATTATTTTCAAAAGGGCGTAGTTCAAGCCGTTGCTCCGTGCCTCCACCAAAAAACTCTCTCTTTCTCTCTCCCAGATATCTGTAAAAAGGGGGAAAGGCAGCAGGAGGTAAGCGACTGTAATATGTCTTGGAACGTATGAGAACAAAATACAAAGTAATCAATCGGAACAAGCATATCGACACTCGATTAAGGTGAAAACGTTGTAAGGTGGTAATCCAGTGGCAAGAGCACTGGTAGTAAATATTCAGGCACAATAAACCAAAGCAGAGTGAAAGGCAAAGGAAAATGGGAAAGAGGGCAATGTGATTCTAGCAGACGAGGCAAATGTCTCCTTCGACTTTCGACTGGTCTACATTTTCGCCTTGTTATCTCTGCTCAAACTGGGGTTTTTCTCTTCTCGTGCACCTTCATACGAAGCGCAAGCGTAGGCATTACTCAGTGAGCAAACAAAACGGTGGAGTAAGGCAAGGAATACATGGAGAAAGGAGGAAAAAGGGAAATCGCCTCTTTCTTCGTTTCTCAAACAGATACGAGCCACTCAATACGTCTTTTTTCTGGAAAGTGTGGTAAAGAGCCTTAGCTCGCCGTTTGATCGTACAAAGCCCCTGTGGAGGCTTGCTCTTGTTCTTTGCCAATAATATTCTCCTTGCCTTGCTTTCGAGGCTGGTGCGAGAAAGCTCGTATAAAGGGAGATAGCGGAGAGGAGCAGCACATCAGTGCTTGCTGGAAGAGAGAGTGAGTCGTAGCAGAGGCGAAAGTAAGTCGGAGCAGAAAAGGCTTTTTCCTCTCCGACCGACGTGACACAGAACCAGTTTGAATAGTAGAGAGGCCGGCACAGACGAAACCAGTCAAGTGAGAAAGGTCTGGGGAAACGAGAGAGAGAGCAACGTTCGACGAGCCACCAGTCTACGAAACAGTGAAAGTTGACGCTCACCTCGAAGCTTTATATTTTCTGAGAAGATGACTTGCCTTGCTTTCGAGGCTGGTGCGAGAAAGCTCGTATAAAGGGAGATAGCGGAGAGGAGCAGCACATCAGTGCTTGCTGGAAGAGAGAGTAAGTCGGAGCAGAAAAGGCTTTTTCCTCTCCGACAGACGTGACACAGAACCAGTTTCAATAGTAGAGAGGCCGGCACAGACGAAACCAGTCAAGTGAGAAAGGTCTGGGGAAACGAGAGAGAGAGAGCAACGTTCGACGAGCCACCAGTCTACGAAACAGTGAAAGTTGACGCTCACCTCGAAGCTTTATATTTTCTGAGAAGATGAAAGGATTTCGTTAGTCTTCAAACGTTCGTGGCACTCTGCTGAATACTTTGAAGAAACTATCTCAATCCTTAAGCTGTTTAAAATGACCAACGATGAGAAAACATCAACGTGAGCATCGGCAGTGTGAGCTAAAGACCGAGGATTTCTGGCGGACTCTCGTCTACACTTTGTTGTCGGTACGAAGGAAAGTCGCTGCCGGTTTCCCACTCCTTATCTTTGTTTGCTCTATTTTCAGCAAATAAAGGCAAATCGTATATGCATGTGTGGTAGTTCACTTGAATTCACAACTTTCTTTGGAATTATGGGGAATTATGAGGAACAATGTTGTGGATTGCATTTTTCATTGTAACAAGAAACTCTGGCAGAGTTTGGGCCAATGCCTTGTTTTCCTAGTTTAACCAAAAGTTTCTGGTGGCAAGGGACCTATCAATTGAGTTCATTTTCTAGTAGACAAAAAAAGTTCAGTGAACACATTTTCTCTGTCGATGTTTTGTCTAAGTCGAGAATGTTTGTGTAGTTTCACCATTTTTGTTTTACATTCTCTTTAGGTTAGCAAGTTGAAAACTTGAAGTTTATTTTTATGAAGCACCAGTGAGCAATAGCCTTTGTTCCCCAGGTTTTCCTCTGATCATTTCAAGGGAAAGTGAAAAATGGTGAAGATGGAACACCGAAATCATAAAATGAGTTAGCTCAACTTTCGAGGCAAAACAATCTCATCGAAGAAAAACTAATTCAAACTGTGTTTAAAAACAGTGGTATTAGGGCAAACCCAGTCAGTATTCCTGTTCAAAAACTTTTTTGTGCAAAGTTTGCCAAATTTGAAGGAAGAATTCCCATGTTTCACCCACACACAGTAAAATTTAGCACATCAACTAATTTCACCGCAACTCAAACTAACGAGCACTTGTTTCCTACTGAATTTATTTGACCGTGTGTGTAACTATCTGCATAGAACCATGATTGAAAAGCACTTTGTAGTTCATCCCACGTGGCTAGTTGAATCCATCACGGAACTATTCCGAAAAATGTTTTGCCGCTCATCAGACGCCACTCTCTGGGACCACAATTGTAAAAACGAAGTTTCGTACGAGTGTTCCAACAACAGCACCGGCACGGCTTCCTCCTCCAGCGCCAACTACAATGGTTCTGGAGGGTGCTGTACAGGCGCTGGAAAATCGATTGGTCGCAACGGTACCTCATTTCATCGAGCGAAACGGCGGCATTACCCTTCCACTCGAAGAGACTTTAGAGGCTCTCCCGACTCTTCCACTTGTTTGTTTTCTCGCGACAAGCGCTATTTCAAAAATTTGGCGAAGGAGAGAAACCAGTGTCATGGGCATCACCATCATCATCAGCAGCACCACAGCCGTCATTCTCACACGCATTCGTCGGTGGGCAGTGCGTGCACCGGCATTTCCGGCGTGGCGCAGAGGCTTGTCGAAACGCAGTGGAAAATTTATGTTATTGTGATCTTTGTGAGTGTGGCCAACTATTTACACGCGTTTCTGAATTTTTTAACGAGTCGCACGCAACATGCCTACAGCTTACAAACGCACTTTCCCTCCGAAAGTATAATTCGTACACAAGTCATACACGAGAAGGGCTCTGCAGTTTCCCCAGACAATTTCATGGCTTGGAACAAAGTCAGCCCAATCTCTCGTTTTTGTAATAAGCTCGGATAATTGCACGCACTAATGAGGTCAAGCACGCAAAAAAGGATTTTCCTGTGAAAGTTGCTCATAGTCGAAAACAACTTTCTAATTATAAAGCTTAATTCCGTGAGAGAGAAATTCCTATTAAAGTTGACATTAAAGATTATGCCCTAATTACGCTCTCACTCGCTCCTTCCTTCGCCCTTCCACCGCCACTCTGTTCATGATCATTATTGTACATTGGGAATAATGCAGATTCCTATTATCCAAAATGCTGGTGGAACTACCCCACTGCCATTTATCATTAGCAGCAGCTCCACCAGTCAGCATCCCGAAGCTGGAGGAGCTGAGGCCCCTATCACGCGGCGAATACATAAGATTACATACATATGTACATATGCAGCAAAGAAAAAACAAGAAAGGGAGGAGGCTAAAGAATGCGTAATGATTACAATAATCTTTTAAAAACAGAGAAAACTTGAAAGAAGTTTGGAAGCTGGTCTTGCGAGGACGATTTCTCCGTTTGCATACGGAATGGAGAAAGAGTTGTTCCCATTTCCTATTATGTATTCAAACATGATTACGTATGCAGATGCTGGTATTGACCATCAGTTTCATTCGCGTTACGCTGCTCTACACATTTTCCGCAAAATTACCCTGTCTCTTTGAATTTCATATGGGGGCTCATGGCTCAAATTTTGAGCCTTGCCTCTGGTTAGCTTTCTACACGGTTGCATAACAGCCATTCATATTTTCCGGAAGCGAAGCGAGGAATACCGCAGTTTTTTCCGTCTTTTTTGATCTCGCATCATCATTTCGTTCCAGTCAACGTTTTCCCATAAAAATTGTTAACAAGAAAAGAGGCATAGGCGGAGAGAAATGGGGAAAAATTCATTTTTCCTCGTCGGCAACTCATCTACTCGATTTCCTAGCAAAAAAAACATGGGTGGATTCCAAAGGAAGTACTGATGATGGCATATTACATTTTAAAATAAGGGAAAAAATCATCATATACGCACAAAAAACGAAGGGAAATACATAATGTAGCCACTTTATGCTTTTGCGCTGGTTTCATTCTGATTAAATTCGTGTAGGTCTGTGGAGCATGCTATAAAGACAAATCTATTGAAAAGAGAAACGAGAAGTTCTCGTAAAGCGCTTCTGCCAAAATGTAGTTACTCAAGGAAATCATGGTATAAGGGCAGTTCACAATAATCCTGTTTTTTTTTGGATTCAGTGGCTGAGTGATCTAACTCCTCAATAGTTCTATCATTCACCCTTAAATACATACATACATACAAAGCGCTTCTGCCAAAATGTAGTTACTCAAGGAAGTGCTCCAACATTTCCATACTTTCCGTACACCAATGGAGAATATTTTTGTAGCCTGGGCAGCCAAATGCAAGCAGCCGAAGAAAGCAGGTAGATAAAGTGAAATGTGCACCACCAAAATCCAAACACATGCAGAGAAAAGGACCAAAGGGAAACGTGAGATTTGATCTTTACCACATAAATATTCTGAAAGATCGCGGAGGCAATGTGAGAAGCACGTCAACTTCACCTGAGAACTCAGCCACCTGTCTTTCCCCAGTCGTCTCCGACATTTGGAGAGAAGCAAGAACTCCCTGACTTTTTTCCTTTTCTCTCTCTCTCTCTGCCCACCGACCGAAAATAGTTTCTGGACAGAATAAAAATTTAACGAAGGTTATTCGATTGCTTCATGTTTCTCTGTACTACACGCTCCCATTCACCAACTTTCGATTGGACTTTGACCAGAAGAATGGTGGCGCTACGACTTCGCATTCGACTTGTTTAACCGCCCTTGCTTTGCATCTTCAATTTTATTGCCTTGCTACAATTTTCATTGGTCTCGCCGTTAAGAAAACAGGGCAACGAGAGAGAGAGAGAGACTGAGCCATTTTGAAAGGTTTATGTACTTAACGGATACAAATTTGTTTGAGAGAAATATGCATGTAAATATATACTACGCCACTACTGAGCTTTCACTATAACATAACATTTGAAAACAAATTCATCCTTGGCAGCAGACAGAATCAATTTGCTGAGCATTGTGCTGTACGACATATGAGATGAGTTTTGTTGAAATGACGTAGACGATGTTCTGTGGAAATAGCAAGTTTTCAAAATAGCTTTCACGCCTTACATGAGCCAATTCTGAAAATTCATTAAGCATTCTCGGTCCAATTTAAACATGATATTATTGAACTACACAACCCAAACATAATTTCAATTCTTGGATGCTTCTATGCTTCTTTGAGCCATAATACTTATCACATGCCAACATTCCCTCTCCAGCACAAGCTAAATTTGCTCTGATGAAATTGCAGTATGGCATGATTAAAACATGAAATGTCCATCACGCCTTCCCTAAAAACCTGTATCAGTCACAAAAGGCTGTAAAAATGGAATATGATTCTGCATCCGTTCGATTCACTTTGCAAAGCACACAGTAGATAGATGACTGGAGAAAGAAGCAGTGTCCTTTGAACTTGGCAAAATAGTTGTCCCATTATAATTCAACAAGATGTGCTACTTTACGACATTACATAACTTGTCCCAGCACATTTGATGCAATATGGCAAGTGGCAATGCCTCCATCACTTTATTCGATTTTTACTGCCGGCAGTTGCGTTCCCTTACTATTGCACTGCTTGCTACATTAAGTCTGCCAGCCATATTTCTCCTTTAGAAGATAGAGAATGTGAAAAGGTAAGGAGGGAAAGATGTTTATATATGTACATGATCACAATTGCTATTTGCTTTCCGTCTCTGCAAAACTGAGCGCTATATCCATGTTCTCCCCAACTCACGATCTTTCTCTCCCTGTCTTCCCCTATATGTCGTGCGAGTATTTCGCCATATGGCGTACCCTGACATCAGATGACTCCAATCTATATCCGATGGTTTTGCACTTTTTGTAGCATCCACATATGTATATGCTTATACAGCTCGGATAATAATAACCTTTTACAAGGGTTTCGGAAGACATGCATTCATCACCTGAACTGTTTTTTTTCTTACAAAGGCCTCCTTTCGCTGCTGTATTTATGTACGTAGATATATCACATTTATAATGGATTTGACGATGGCCTCAACTCGAGTCTCCTGTTACTGCTTGTCCTCCGAGCGTGTGATTCGGCCGTAAGGGGAGCACGGTGGGAAATGGCGGGTACAAGCAAAGCACGCTTACGTGTCAATGCACAGGGCGGAGGAGTGTCTAATCGAATAAAATATAGAGTGAGAATCAACAAACATTTCTTGGTTCAGTGGCACCACTGCGATAAGGAAATGAGGAAGTGATGCCATTGTCTCCATTCACAGTCGAGATGGACACCGACGAAAGCAATGCCCAAACTTTCGCATTCCAAATGGCCATCATTTCAGCTTATAGGCTTAGCACATGCATGTGGCACGGCCAACTTGCCTACCACAAACGTTGTTGGAGAAAGTGCCATTTTTTTTAGGTTGAAGAATGCTGGACGGCGCAATGCACATGGTCGTCCAGTATTTAAAAAAGCGGATGGCTGTGTTACACCAATTTGGGATATTACGAGAACTCATTTCGTCGTCTCGCCAATTTCACTTGATTCTGCTGAAATAGTCAATGCTGTCTACCTTCTGCTAGCGTAGCTCTAGCGTTTGAGCAATCAGAGCAGAAAAATGTTTAGGGGAAATGGGAAAAGTGAGTGACTGCATTATTCTATTTTCTTGTCTGTTTGGGAGAGTGAAGCTCGAGCCCCTAAACTAAAAGGGTAGCGTTTTGTCCTTGTGTGTACTCCGCGTGTCGTTTTGGATACAATCCTCGCATGAAAAATTGAATACTGAGGGAAGCTATGACAGCCTCGCAATGCATAGGTTGACAGTTGCCTCCAATCAAAATGACGTGAATAATACAAAGGGCTTTTCAAAAATTCCTCCGGTCGAAATACCGGGATTCCTCTGCGTAAAAGCACGAGAACACAATAAAAGAAGGTGGAACTCACAGTTGAAATTCAATTCTCTGCCATTCAATGGAAAGAAAGAAAATTAAAAAGCCTTTCTCCTCAAAAGCTGGAAACCAGCAACTCTGCCAGACGGAGAATACACTGAATGCGTAATGTGACAAAGCGGAGAGGTTAGCACTAACGCCTAATATGGAAAAAAGTTAAAAACTTCATGATTAAGTATTCCAAGCCTCCATCAAAAATGTATTACATTATCTTTCAAATTCATCGTATTCCAATTCTCGCTTCATGGGAACTTTAACCTTTTTCGGAGGTTCGGAAGAGTAAAAAGTCTACAAAGATATATTTCCGTTCTAATTTTCCTCGTATTCTTCGCCAAAAAATGAGCGTAGATCTTTGCTGTAGTCAACATACATTACTTTCTTCTTCGGCTGCATGTGCTCTTTCAAAATTATCGTAAAGTTTTCCATCCGCGCAATGATCTGTACGAGGAAAAGCTGCAGCCCAAGGCAGCGACTGTGGATCTGCTCGATCCACAAATGCAAAAAAGAGGACGGGAAATCTGACCAACTGCCTGACTTTTGTGCATGCTTTTGGCAGTTTATTATTCAAACGGGAATGAATAGAAAAACTTGCAGAGGAATATTCTGGCTCAAATGCGTAACAAAATTTAAAGAATGGCTGGATACCATTAATATGACCGGTTTTTATTGTGAAGCTCTTCCCCCTTTAAATTTCCCTCTCTGCTCTATCCGCGCCCAACAAAAGCTTAAAAAATGTGTGCTTGAGTACATGCCTACTTTGGTTCAGAATGATGTGTACGTAGGAAGGAGGCTGTTTTTAGTACAAATATCAAGTCTCGGGGCGACTTTGCCTTCTTTTCTAGAAAAATATAAAAGTTTATCATTTGCTATTCAAAAATACGAAATTAAGCGTGTTTTGCAACTTGTCAATAAGGATCTTGACACGCTGCTGTGAGGAGACACGCGAAGCGGAGTTTCAATACAATATCACACACGCATAGGTATGCATACAGAGACATTCATGACATATTTTCTTTGCTATACAATTCTTAATGGAGACACGATGATAAAAAAGGGAGAGAAAACGGCACCCAATATCATTTTCTTTAAGAGTATCCTGTTGCAGAGTAAGAGAGAGAGAGAAAAGTCATTGTCATTTGAAAAAGGCGTGATACGATGTATAGAGTTGCACAACCAGTTGTACCGTATTCAAAGATGTGAAAGAGAAAGTAATATGGAAAGTTAGATATTGCCTAAGAGAAGCGTATTCATTCACGCAGTGAATTATGAAGGCCGAGCAAAGCCCAACATTTCTATACACATGAGCATCTGCGTGTAAGGTTATTGTTGCTTCCGTAAACCGATACTCACACAGCTTGAGCTTCTCTGGAAAGGATGTTCTTTTTCAACAAAATGCAAAGCAACGACGACAATTTTTTTTCATGCACAACAGTCGGGTTTTTTATAACATGGTGTGTGGAAAAGAGGCTGATGCAAATTTTGAGCATATTTTACTCGTTTAAGTAAGCCTGACTGTGGGGTAAGCTCAACTTTGAAAGTTGTCTGCACTTGGATACAAAACTACTTTAGTCGGTTGTGCGACAGAAAAGAAATGAGCGCCATTTAAGATATTATATGCATATTGCATCATACGCAAAAAAAAACTTGAAATGAAGGAAATGAGAGGGTGGATGATTGCACGAAACGGACTTTTGAGCATACGCAAGCTTAACTGCAGTTGACAATAATTTTTTGTCAACTTTCCAGCAAAGTCCAAGTTTTTTTTTGCTGAGGACATTGCCATAGTCAGTTGTAATTTAGCTGAGGCGGAAAAACTGCATCAAGTCCACATGGAGCTTGCTCATCTCCTTTGTTCCATTCATACGTTCACCGCAAACACACTCGAGATGGGTGAAACTCTTGATTCAGCTTGCTCGTGTTATGGCGCTCCTTTCTGGCAAAACCAAGTGCCACCGTACAGCAGAAAGAGAGAAAAGTATGAGTATCGTGCAAAAAGCAGCAATGAAATTTTTAAGTGAATGAGCGATAAAGTAAGTGGCCAGAAACCGAAAGTTGACTTCGTCGAAAAAGAAAAGTGCAAGAAGGAGGGAAAAAGTCTGGAGAAATGATTGAGGTAAAAAGTTGTACACACAGTTTATGTGTCTCATAGTACATAACAATTTTATGTTACTCATCTCATGCTACCCGCACCACCGCCACCGAGGAAATAATCAGAGTGAAAGAGGAATTTACCATTATCACGAAACACCTTTAGTGCTCTCATTTTTATGTTGTTGAAGGTGAAAGTCTATGTGCGCCAGTACATAACAGTATGCCTT
The DNA here is from genome assembly GCA_027743915.1 of Seira sanloemensis. NCBI lineage: Eukaryota > Metazoa > Arthropoda > Collembola > Entomobryomorpha > Entomobryidae > Seira > Seira sanloemensis. The sequence continues at coordinate 14,724 of JAHZMY010000337.1, forward strand.
CATGTGCACTTTCACTTTCTTATCTTCACGGCAATACTTTCGAGAAAATTGTCCATATAATTTAAGGATGCTGCTGCGGTATAACCTTGAATAGCAAAAGGTCTAACATGAGACAAGCTCGACTTTCTGCCAACTTGTATAAGGTGAGCCATAAAGGCCGACAGTGGCTTATACACTCCCTTCAACGTCACCTTCTCATTTATTACTCCTTTCCTTCTAACACGCTCGGAAGTAAGTACGTTGTAAACCATGAGCGTAAAGAACATTGCGATGTTATGCAGAGTTCACGAAAAAAACATAGGCCTCATGTAAAATGGAAGCAAACTTTGTTTCGTTCAAAGCGTCATAATAATTTAAGGGAATGAAGTTTACGCCGGCAAATGTCCGTTCCTGATACAAAAAAGTCTGCAGTAGGCTGTCCCTTTAAATTAAAAAGTTTGTGGGGGAATGTGAGGAAATAAAGAGAAAACAATTACATCTTATGCCATGCATACATAGTACATGCATACAAATCCAAATCCCCATAAAAAAGGCAGTTTAGTCGATGGCTCAAGGTTTTGTATTCTTTTTAGCTGATAATAATCCTCAGCCGTCCTGCAGTTGTTAGAATGTCTGCATACAGCTCGTAAAGCAGTTGGGAGTCAACACTAAAATCAAATGGACAAACAGGTCTTTGTACGTGTGCTAATTTTACCGGTTACGCTTTTCTTGAATTTGTTGGACAGACTGTGCACATAGCACTTGCCTAAGAACACAAAATGTCTACAACATTTTAGAGGAAAGTAGTTATAGGCGAGTCACTTACATTAAATTACATTTTCCAAAGGTGAGTGTACGATTTTTATGAAAGTATTTAAAAGAAACCATCTTCATTTTTTAAACTACGAAAAACCTATAGGGTACATATGTATACTTTTTTCATATAGTTTAGAGTGATTTAGTATCTTGCACAATTCTCCATAGAAATGGGGACAAGAAATGGATGTAATCATTTCTCATCTTAACGTCAAAACAGCAAAGGCTCCTGACAGGTTTCATCCCGCCACGTAGTCGTAAATATGAAACTCATAAAAAGCACGAAGGAAAAAAAATCTTTCGTTTTTTCCTCTCATCTCCCGCTAGCTAGTCAACAATGAATGGAGCGTAAAGGTTTGACGACAAGTGACATGGAATGATGACG
>JAHZMY010000339.1:0-13833 GCA_027743915.1 Seira sanloemensis
GTACGGAACAAATGTTTTTTCCCAACAAAATAAATGCAAAAGACTACTACATCAGTGTCATATCAATTTCTATACACACCCGTGAGCTTTTTGTGGACAGATATAGTTTTTTTTTACAGATGGACAAATCTTGGAAATGAAGTGAAACTTTTCTAAAAGTCATATATGATTTTTTGGCTCAAAATTAAAAGGTGTAATCTACTTTACTAGCTATAGATATAAATGAACACCAACATTTCCAAAATTGGGTTATTGAAATCCGTAAAACAATAAAATTGGTATTATTCGTAAAAAAGATGTGAGTCAAGATCATTGATGTACTAATTAGTGGATCAAGCGAAAGGCAAGCATTTTCATGTGGATGTGAGCATTTTGTGATTGCATATAGACAGGCTTCTCGTGTACACACATATTAGCATAGACTGGGGCAACTTGCAACACGTGAAAAAGCACACAACAACGTGACGTAAGTAACTGACATTCCCATAAAACAATGATTCATTTGATCCGAGTCCCCTGTTATGGAAAACAAATCACCAGATTCAAATTCAGCACTAAAATGCGGCACGGGAAGGAAAGAACAAGAACAAAGTTGCTTGACTTACCTGCATCAGAACATTTGTCGCTGTCATGTCCACTTCCGCTGCATGGACTCATTTTCGGTGGGTACAGAGATGACATTGACATATTCGGATTGGGGGAGATCACTGAGCCAGCATTGTCTCTTTTTAAACTCGAAGAATCGCATGCCATTCATACCACCCCGGTCCATTCCCATTTTATCCTGTGCATAATTAGTATGTGTTTTAATAACTTTCCCTTACCGTGATCTCATTATAAATCCACAGTCGAACGTTTTTCCAAAACTTACCAACGGAATATGTGCACCAAGGGACTGGTTGACTAGATGTGATGAAAGATTCATTAAGGATCCCGACATGCTGGACAAGCTTCCTCAACGTTTTTCCAAAACTTACCAACGGAATATGTGCACCAAGGGACTGGTTGACTAGATGTGATGAAAGATTCATTAAGGATCCCGACATGCTGGACAAGCTCCCTCCTGGTCCAGAATAGTCTGGGCTGGCACTGGGTGGGACGGTCGATGCAATTGGTGGTGAGTTTGCACTGCACTGCGGAAGTCCATGGTGACTCCGACTTTGAGCCCTAGCCCCTCTTGAGTGAGGACTTGAGGAGCGCTGTCCACTTGAACGCGCCAATTGCCGGCGACGTGTTCTGGGCTGGAGTATTCAGCATGCTTTGAGGAGATCCCGGTTGTGTCAGTGGAATGGTTAGAATCATTTGAGTCATGAGACCTGAGCACAAATAAATAATAATTGCTTTTTATAACCCTTGCTTGCTCATCACGTCAAATATCACTTGATCCAAGTTCCATATTTGCCGTTGTCCTTCTTTTAAATACTTTGCATATTGCTTAAAAATATAATAGTCGAGAGAATTTCCTCAACTTTTCTTCCCATCGCAGCATCATTTCACAAATTAGACTGGAGCATAAACTAGACGCGGAGAACATATCATTTCCTCCTCGCAGCTCATCCATTTCCGAGCCTGCTTCACCAATCGTCCTAATAATTAGGAGTCAATCGTACAGTGCAATTACTCGTAATTACAATTTACATAAAGTCCTTTTGAAATACAATACGCGCGAACAAAAGGGAAAATGCTTGAGCTTTACTCCGCGATAGAACTGATTATACATGATTCAGTGAGACGGAACAAAGAGCTCGGATGGATGGTGGTGGTGTGAGTATGCATATGAACTAATAAAATGGCGCATCACCATTCCCATCATCATGATCAAATTTTGGGTGATAGAAGGAGATAATGAGTAGCTCGCAGATGAGTCCAGTAGTGGCACTGGAGAAAATACTGGGAAATACTTGGCATATCTCTCATTTCGTCCTAAGCATGTAGGTAATTTGTGAAGTAGTAAGCTTTGAGCTGTAATATAGTTTTTAAAAAATGCCTCTTCTTCTCTCCTCTTGTTCTGGCTTCCACAGCCCCGTTGCATACATGAAGTCATTAATTATTATTAGGCGAATTTGATAATTTTCACGGGCTCAAGCTGAATCGCTAGGTTTAGAATGATGATGACTATAATAATGCTGGCGACTTCTTCCTTCCACCCTATGCCCATATTGCTTTATGTGGTTCGTCGTCTCTCTCTCTCTCTTGACATAATTAACTTTGTGTACACGGCCCTACTGGAGACTTTTATCATCGTTTCTAGAAAAAAACATAATACCATACGATATAAAATGTGAAAGGAAGAAAGATATAGGATACCGTCTCCGAGCCGTTTTCACCAGAGCATGGCAATCGCACAGGGTGAAAAAAGGAGGGAAAGTTGGAAATAAGGAATAATTATAGGTCCAACACAGAGGCATAGTTCAATAATTATGATGACTGCTTCCACCACGCCATCATTATTATGATGATTGGAACCTGCGGAGCCCAACCGTGTTTTCCAACGGGACCATGTTAGCCCATTAATATCCAATAGACTAATCATATAACCACTATACCCCTCTAATCACTCATTTTGCTTCATCCATGTATCCTCCGATAAAGTGGGAAAGGGTGACAATATGTCCATATAAATCATACTGCACCACCGTCATTATTCCACACTACATATTTTTCTTGTCTTTCTCCCTCTCTCTCTTTTTCTTTGTGTGTGTGTGTGTGGAGGAATTGTTCAAATTAAAATGGGAAAAATTAACCTTTCACATTATTCCAAGTGAAGAGAAAAAGTCCTAGCACAGGCTCATGCATCATTATCTATATCACATGATTATTTCCCCTTTGATACCCAGAGGAAAATGAGGGAAATGCAATGACAGCTCTGGGTAGCATTAGATCACACCATGGGGTAGGCGGAACACACTTGTGCACTGGGTCAAAAACAGGTTCATGATTATGCTGCAAACTATGTACATCCACACACACACATACAACTACAACCTTGGTGGTATTATCGAGGAGAAAACGCAAGTGGTAAATAAAAACGTTACGAGAGGAAGCCCATACAACGTCTGTAGGACAAGTGCGATCAAACGGTTTCGACACGGAATTGGTGTGCCCTACTTGATTTATACATGGGATTTTCACTGGGATAATCGAGAAAAATTACTGGGAGAGAGAAAGAACACCAAACTTTATAAGCCGCATCGTTTGTACAAAAGCCATATCTGTTAATTTTAATACATAAGTCATTACACCAAAACAAGAGGCGACTGAATGGGCTCATCTTATCAATATTAATGTATACAATTGACAGAGAAAGAGAGAGCAAAATATTACTTTCGTGGAATATATGTACTAACTACACGACTTTGCGAGTGTATGCAATGGTAATAATATGTGAAAAGTTAGTATATAATATATTTTTTGAATTAGCCCCACAGGGTGTTATGAAAAAGGGTATATGTGTAGCTATCTGTTTTTTCCCAGTGTCTTTGCCTCAAGCCATTGAATAATGAATTCGGAGCGAGAGAGCGAAAGGTTAAAATTTTTAATTCAGTCAATTGCCCCTTTTATTATCGCCACAGTTGCAATTAATCCCAAAAACTGCGAGTATCGTCTTGTGTGAAAAGGGAGTAATGACTTAGCACAAGGAGAGAGAGAAAGAGCTCTGTAATTTGGTGTCTCTTGGTTTTATGTGCTCTCGCCGCGAACTTTTTCATCATAATTAATGCATACAATATCATAAAAGTAAATCAAGCGAAACAAGACAACAAAACAACCACGTAAACTGCCCACATACCTGAATTTATAATGTGCGATGATGAATGCGCACTCTGTACTTATACAAAAGAGGTTTTTGTACCTTTCCCTGCTCCCTAAAATTGTCTCTTCTGAATATTTCAGCTGAATCACTATTCTAGAGCTCTTGCCAGAAAAAATAACTTTTGCATTATTTCGACTTTTAATTGAGAAATATAACGCATTTTGGAGTGGAATGTATGAAAATATTTTTTGGTGTTATTGTGACCCTCCATTTCATAATACGAGTAGGATTTTCTTTCGTTCTTTCTGCCCTACACGATCATCACCTCTATAATTTCTCTTTTTTAAACTAGAAGAGTTTAATTAAAGCTAGAGAGTCCCGAATTTCTCGTCATTTATGCATGATATAGTGATACAAAGTTTCAATCTGAATGATGGCTTAATTGCATGATTGCTTCTGCAGAAGAGAGAAGTGATAAAAACTTGTGTACGCTCAAGTCGTACTCCCTTATTCCACTCCACACAAATCATACTTTCTTGTATTTTATGTTGAATGTAAATTATGACTCAGATAAAGTATCTCAAACTCATTCCTTTTTAAAATATGCTGCGTAATAAGTACCTTGCGACGTGGGGATGAGCAGTTGTGCACCTTGAATGCCTTGCATTATCTGTCCCGATGCTAACACAAGTTGGGGTAATGATCCCGACGATTGAGCACTGCTCCCGTGACTCAACGAGTTGGTCAACTGGGAGGGGTTTGGAATGAATGGCGAGGATCCTGATGCGGCGGCTCCACCCCCACCACCAGATCCTAGACTTTGACTGAAGTACGCGGCCAAGTTTGGAGGAATCATGCCCCCGCTGCCTGGAAACATTGAGCCTTGACTCCCAGCGCTGCCGCACTGAGTGAAAGCTGATTGATGGGAGAAAGGACTGGCGGAATGTTGAGTTCGTGAGTGGAGGCTGTTGTTATTATTATTACTGCTACTGTTATTATTGCTACTTTGTGAGTGGTGGTGGTGATGATGATGATGGCTTTTGGAGGAGATGGTGCCACCGCCGCTGGAATGAGTTAGATTGAGAGGGGCATTCATCTGCGAGGCGGAAGGGGATGCTGCGGGCCCACCACCACCGGCGTGGGGCGAACTGTGACTAGGACTGGATGCGGATGCTCCGGTGTTAGAGGATGCTCCTGCTCCGGATCCACCACCAGCAGCAGACCCACCTACAGACGAGAGAAGACCGGGCAGAGACTGTTGAAGGGCTGCAAGACTTCCCAAAGATGCCAGGTTGAGGAGCGCGTTCCCAATGCTGCTCTGGATATTGCTCAAGTTTGACAGGGCAGCCAGATTTTCCGGTTTCACTGTTGAAAAAAACACAATGGAGCAAATGAGTATAGCTTTTCAACACTTTGCCTTTCATGCAATAGTAATTTTTATGCAGCCGTTTACGCTCCGCTTTATTGCTACCAAGTTGTTTAATGTGCAAGCCTTTTTCATCAAAAGAAATAAAAAATACATATCCTGCTCTTCCTTTCAACCGCCTTTTCATCTTTGAGGTCTCTTGGTCCACCTCACACAAAAGGTTTGATACTGGAATGGACACTGCTTCCCATTTAATCACATTCCCACACATCAGCTAACCAGCATTAATATATTTTTTTCTTGGATTATTTCTGCCAAAACAATATCATTTCCATTTTCTCAGGACGGTTTCAATCCGTATGTCATGTTTTAATTGTTTCAACTTCCATATTTTTTACATGCACATACCGAACTTTGTTGTTGCATAATTCATTCGATAACTATCCCTTTTTTTGTCCTGTACATATTTCGATGGAATTTTTTTTCGTAAGCCATGGACATTTTTTGACAGCTAATCCAGCATAGATAACAAGTCATCCAAAGCAGGATCCATTTACTCTTTCTAGCACAGTGTGAAGGGAATTATGATATGCGCTCACTCTCGCCATATTCATAAAATATGAATTGCCTCGTCTATGATTTTTATGTCCGCGTATTTATCACAAGATGAATTACAACGAACTCATTTAATGCCCAATAATAACAATAAATATTCGTATCGAAAGCGTATAAAAAAGGAGAGCAGATAAACAATGTAAATGAACCATGCAGCTATATAAATTACGTGCTAGTCGTGGTCCTTATAATTGCACGTTACGGGGAAAACAAGTTGAAATGTATAAAATGAAAAAAAAAATCCCGAGTTTAGTATAATGCAAGATTGAAAGCTTCACAAGTCTTTTATAGCTAACCCTGATTCATGAGTAAATCAAATTCAAATTCTCATTTTTATGATCCATGATGAGACTTGAAACAGGACTCACATCATATCACATCTGCTCTTAAATGCGTTGCATAATAAATACACTCACACACACGGCTTTATACCGTCTTCTGTATAATGACCATGAAGTGATTGAAGAGGAGAGAACACATTATTATTATTAGTCAAGACGAAGGAAAATGTAATATGTTCACTATCTTGTGTACCAAATAGCTATATAGATGGTTTGGTAGTGGACGGTGTGGACCTCCTCACGAAAAGCTCACAGTTTAACTCATTTCTCCCCTATGAATTATGCATTCATTCACTACCAATTTTTTTTCTCATTCTCTTATGATGATGCCCAAGCAATACACAATATTTCAACTTTGATTTTTATGGCTATTGACTGAACTCGTAATAGAGAGGAGAGAGAGAGAGGTGGCCAAGTCCATATAAAATGGTTTACGGCTCCTGTCCTGAGCTCCTTTCTTTTCCGAATATTTTGCTAATCATAAGGAGAGAGATTAACTTTGTATAAAATATTGGCATTTATGATGGGATTTTTTATGCTTTGCATACCAGACTTTTTGGTGAGGAGGAAGATATGATGATGACTTGCTTGTGGAACATTATTCAAATTTCAAAATGGGAATGGAGTCTGTGACGGCAGAGGGAGAAAATCAATTTGAAAATCTTGTTGCAGGAGTCAAAAGAAAGTTTTATGAATGTTTACAAAACCGATTCCATATATTATATCACGTAAAGTGATCATTTATTATGCCTCTGTAGGACTCCCTGTGCCCTGGCCAAACAACTCAAAAAATGGGATATATATGGGAGGCAAACACAAAAATTAATTGAAATCATGCATGATTTGATAGTGAATGAGACGATGCCATATGGGACTAACCTATGTGGAATTAGTAATGTTGTCCTAATAATTTTCCGTTGCGAAATGTGATTACATAATTTTTCAATTTCGATCGATTCAACGTCAATTTATGACGCTATAATGTGGAAATGTGGAGTAATCTCGGGGAGTGAAGCTAAATGGCTGTAAATGCCCCCGTAAAGGAAAAAGAAGGCATTTCGGTGAAGTCAGTGGAGGCTGCACTAAACTCATGATGCTATACAGGATCTAGTCCATATTTTTTAAAAAGCTGTTAACTGCGATGCAGGAGTCGAACAATGCAATGCTGGTGGTAAACAATATATTTTCCTTGTGTTGATATTACATTATAGAAACTGGTAAACTCGCCAATCTCCGTGTTCGTTGTATATATTCCCTTATATCATTATTGCCACAGTAGGCCTATTATGATAAGCTATAACAATGCAAATAAAAAGTGATAGGTAAATTACCCGCTGAGAAAATATATTATGCATTACTACCAATTTCTACACGGGAAAAATCAATTCGCGCAGTTCAAATTCTCCGCATTAATTCATTTCGCTCTTTTTGAGCATGTGTGTAGCTTGATTTTAAAAAAAAAGTTCATTTGTATTTTAGCCATATATAAATATTGACAACATTTTTCTTCTTTGTGAGAAAGATGAAATGTGAGTAAAGAGTATGAAAAAGGTTTAAAAATGTATATCTTTGATGGTGGCACGGCGACATGGGCTGTACCTCACCTCACTAAATAACGGCCACCCCTTGAATCCGTTTCTCAGCGAAATAAATTATCTGTCCACGCAACTACATAAATAAATGAATCATCTTTTACTGCCACCACCAACGAAAATCCACAAGAAGTTAATACATACTTTGCATTGATAATCAGCAATTGGGAAAAAGCTGTTCGGTAGATGCATGAGAGAAGACGGCATAAAGAGAAAAAAAATAATAATGAGTAAAGTTCTCGAATAAGTGGCAAACCTCTCAAAAGCAATTACATCAACGTAGCATTCTCCTCCTGGGAGGATCACCGTGAATGATGGAGTCCGAAGAAAGAGCAGTACCATGCTTTTTGAATGGAAACCGTGATTATTACTTTCTTCATACGATTTTGCGAAAAGGGACGCCGCTGGCAGCAATAATTATAATTACATGGGGCACGACTATCGACCATTCATTAATAATTCATTCCAATGGCTCTTATGCTAATTATATTTGAACATAAAGGAAAGGTCATATTTTATGAGAAAAATTGAAATGATAGATTCACAAAGAGATGTTTTCTCTCCTTTCGCCATTTTTTATGTAGTGGGCGGGCAAAAAGGCAATTACCTTTTTATTACCTAAAACAATTGAATGGACGCATGACGCGTTTCCAGTCTTGACTTTTCTGCCTCTGCTAAAAATCTTTTTTTTCCTTCCAGTGATTTTCCTCCCGCTAAGATCATATATTTTAATGTCGCTGCTAATCAAAAACGAAACGGCAGCTTAAAACAAGAACCAATATGTACATGAGCTCTCCCTTTCGAGTTCACTCAAGTTTGAAAAGGCAAAAAAACGAGAGGAAAGGAGAATATATTTTTCCCGTGAGTAAAAATAGGTGCGAAATGCTCAATATAATATTCAGCGAGCAGAGCTCACATTAATTTCCAGTGTGTACAATCAATGCATAAAAAGAAGCAATGATGGTGGCATAATTACGCTTTATCGGGGAGCCAATATTATACCAGCCCATAAAACTCACGCATTCTTTTTTTTCTTCTTCTTCTTCTGCGCCTCCTTTTGCCATTCCTTTTGTCATCTACCCTCTTTCCACAGAGGAAAGGTAAGATTAAGTAAGTGTTCTGGATGAAACAACGAAAAATTAAAGTAATAAGAAAGGATTAAGATTAAGGTGCTATCCTTATCTTAAGGTTTTGTCGTACGACATGAAGAAAAAAAAGAGTTTATTTGCATTCTACGAGCGTTCAATGAGCATTCGCTACGTTCATCATTCATTATCTATCTTGCCATGGGAGAAACCGGGGCTTAAACACCCTACCGCTTATATGCAATATGCACGGGTGATGTATGCCGGCGAGCGGGTGAAACGTAGACTCTATAGCTATTTCACATTATTACGACATTATTATGCAAGAAGCTACCGCGGTAAGACTTATTGCTTCTGACTCATACCATTACGAATTCTCCAAGAACTGCCTAAACTTAATGGTAAGAGTAGGGCAGGACAAGTTTTTCTCCCCTATACGAGTACTAATCAGGTATCAAAAAGTGCTCGCCCCCTGCTTGCCTTTTTTAAAGGAAAAACAATATTATCCCTAAAAAACTCATTTGAAATTAGCTATTCTCAACTTCACATTATTACATTACATCCATCTTTTGTAAGCCTTTATTGCTTCGGAAGAGAGAGAAAAAATGGTTTCGCCCTCTGCCCAACGCCAAATTTCCTATCAAGCGTGCAAAGTCATGTCCTGAGATATAAGAATAATACATTCTCTTGATTTAACCTTTTCTACACGGCCTTTTTCTCTCGGCTGGATTAATATGCATCTGTTTCGAGATGAGAAGAGATATATTGTATACGCGTCAAAGTCCAAATTGATGCTATATCATTTATCCACGTTATTTGCTTTCTTGAACCAAATTACTTTTCATTTACTTTTAGAATTTTTCGTAGAAATCAAAGACAGTTTTTCTTACCATCTGTCTGAAGTGGAGATGAAGAGTTGGATTTTCTCTCCGATTTCACTAGAGGGTCCCTAAAGGGCTGAGAATTCTTACTGCTACTTCCGGTGGAATGGGAGCCATGACCGATTCCGTGAGCACCAAAAGGAGAGCGCTGGTGAAGAGATTGCATGGGAAGGTGATGCCCTTGAGAATGATACTTTTCTGCAGAGTTTGTATGAGTGACAGGGGGTCTTAAACTCGTGTGACCGTTGACAAAGGGCTCCTTATTGCTTGAGCTACCGCTGTTCTCCACTCTCGCCGACATATTCGCACTGCTTGAGCGGACTCCTGGACTTGAAGAAGGGGACACTCCACCCGATCTACTGGTTCTTCCAGATCCTCCCTGATAAACATAAAAAAGTAGAGTTTAATTAAAAATCGGACCAGTTTTTTACGCGATGATGATGATGCAAGCTCATCATCATCCACAATAAATTCCTTTTTTAAATACTGATCATGACATAAAGCTTGAATATTAATGAGGGAAATTATGCAAGCAATAAAGCGTACAAAAGGGGAATATTTCATACCGAGAAAAAGTTTGCGTTCAACATTCAACTAGACTCCACTAAATTGTTAAAATACTTTCCAAATTCAAGTTTTTATATTTTTATTCCAACGTGTGCACTGCTACTACTCTTGCCTCATCACAACTCGAAGAGTAAATAGAGGGTAATTTATTTTAACTGTGATGATGTGACATGTACAGATCAGCTTAAATCGTGCCGAGCAGGACAAAAACAAAAAATAAACAGAAATTGGGAATACGGGACGCGAATGATTATTAGGTACTGGAGAGCTACATTCAACAGCATCTACATACATACGCGGCGTGAGTCAAATCAGTTTCTCCTTGCATAATAGTATTGGACTTTGGAAAATAAAATATTAAGCACGGCGATCGGTATGTGTACTTTTGGACTATTTTACATAAATATTTTGTATGCAAGCATCGCATTAGTGAATAGCAAGGTCCATCAGCTCATTCAGAAAGAACAGTTCTCATTTGATTTGAATATTTTTACTCGACATCATCATCACACCACCGACGACCATCACATTTTTTCCCTCCTCATCACAACTTCGCCTTCTCCCCGCACATTTTATTTCCAAACCCGGCTTTTGTCTCCTATGTTAATTTCGCAATCAATTTCCGACACACAAGCGAACACACACACTCAGAATCAACTTTGTGTACACTAAAAAGTGGAGAAAATAATGAAGCCGTTTTTTTTTTCCACCGAGAAGCTGACTACATTACCGAGAGAACAATGAAGTGGAGAGCGAGGGAGTGCAGTGGGTGAAAAGAGGAAAAGCAAAAGAAGAATAATAAATCGACGCGTTTAAGCAGATGATGAGGACGTGAGGGGTAAAGGGATATGGAAATTGAATTTCATTGATGAGNGAATTTCATTGATGAGCTCAGCGCAGTGAGGAAAGAATCAAATTGTGCATTATTCGAGCATTGTACAGTAATGCCATCCTCCTAGTATAAATTATGCAGTGTTGTACAACAATCGAGTATGTGCCGTACTCAGCTTTCTCCAGAAATGATTTCGAAACACGGACTATTTCGCTATTGGCTATTTGTTGAAATGACAAGTTTTTTATTTGATCTGATCAAAAAATCTTGATTTTTCAATAGCAATATTTTGTTCAACAACGACTGCAACTCGGCGTGGTGCATTTATCCTGATATTTAACATTAAATACAGTGGAGACTTAAGTGAAGCTCAAAGAGAGTGCCAATAATAATTATATGCAAATCATTTGACACAAGAGTAAACCGGCATAAATGCAAGCTTTCAGCTAGAAAAAATAAAGGCTTAAATACTGCGATTGAATAATGTCCACCTTTAGGCATGTACTTAAACACGGACAAACATTTCATTTGCAAAGCCCCTTTTGTTTCTTTCGGACATACTTATTATGCAATATTTCATAAAGGAGATTCTTAGGCAAGCTCTCACTCTCCGTTTTTTAAGGCAGAGGCACAATACCAATCCATGGCATATGGGATCATCACACGTCTCCCTCTTCTGCCATGTTGATCATATCTCTGGAAAAAAGAGTGAAAAGCAGTAGGAAAATGAAGGGGGTCCCGTGTTCGGCTTATTTATGTAAAATATTTGTCCTCACTTCATCCCTCTGACAAAAAAAGCTCGTTTTTTCCTCCAGCATAAATGTTATAAGTCCCCAAAGTATGTACGAACGTGCTATATGCTTATTATCATGATGATAATGATGATTATTACGACTGCAAACTATTAATAAAGTTGGAAGGAATATACGCTTTTTACAGATCATAACCATTATTGTATCATCTCATCTCGTGCCATAATCATATTCTCGTATGTATGCACAGGGGCTCATATTCTTTTATTCATTTACTCGTATGGCACAATCTCTTCTTTTCCGGAGATGCGATGCTGCAGCAGCATCAATGTATTTAAAAGTAAGCACAATCCTGGAAAAAAAGAATATCCTCCTGCTTTCATACACAGGATTTGAATGGCCAACAGCAGAAGCTTATAAAACACATCAGCATAATTTCATTAGTGATTTTATCATTTTCCCTTGCTCGCCTCAAGGCTCATTATGCAAAATTAATTATTGTGCATCTGATGTAGTATGTGCTTCGAACGCTGCTCCTAAGTAAATACTGAGTCATAATCAAATGTAAACTTTTCTTTCATTACACATCTGTACGGAAAATCCCATTTCATTAAAAATAACAACAGTCTGGAAATGGATTATATTTGGGGATGGATTAATGTCAGGAAAAAATGAAACAAGTGAAGAGCGCACAATTCGTGCTCATGAATTCAATGACTGGTTGTTGGATGGAGGACAGCATTTTCTTCATGTCGTTTTGACGATGGAACTCGTTCCCAGTTTCAAAATTATTAGCAAATCAAAATTCATTCCTTGAAAACTTTTCCACCAGTAGTGGTAATTAAGTTTGGGTGCGCACACACACCTATGTCATTTCCGATTTTGATGGTGAAAGAATTAGGAGATAAATTTTGCACGGGAATTATTACGTTTTGAGCTTAATCACACCCGATTTCACCTGTGAAATGCAAATCATTTCTGCCACCATTTCCCCCAAAAAAAGACGTATACGTTGGGCTTGTGCGTGCGACAGAAATGAGAATCACGGAGGGTGGAATAATTTCGAGTCAGAGTCACAGGCTCATTAAATATTATAACAAGGTGAGATGAAATGGACTGATAATGGGATGGCATATGTTAGCATTAATTTTCCTTTTAAATTTTTTGCATTGATTCCAAATGGACATGGCGCCTGTAACCAAATTGCCCTGCATGGATTATCTCTCATGTTGTGTCCTCTCAACATCTTACTTTGAATGGCCCCCATATCAGATACATTCCTATCCCGATGATGAGAGCATAATTTGCGATAAGCTTATGGAAGCCATATAAGGCTCACTTTTAAATTACACTGATTAAATCTGTTCTCCTTATTTAAATACCTGTGTATGGCCTAATGAAATTCGGTGGCCACTCTCAACTTTTCTCTTTTTCATGGCTTGGTCACAAGTAAAAGTCCAGAAGAGAGAGAGAGAAAAGCACTTTTCCTATTTTTTCATTTTAATTCAACAGAAAATTAGTGAAACTGGTAGAAAAGGGCATTGTGAAAGTGCACAGGGAGAGAGCTCATTCTCTACTTGTTTTTTGTCGAGGGGTTTTCGTACACATTCTCATTTTGAAATTTCCTTTTTGGCTTGGCTACTCGCTTCCCTACTCACATAATGCAGAAGCAGTTGAAATCATAGCACTACATATATATTTTTTGCTGAAAAGTCGCATTAATATTTCAAGATGGCCCTCATTTGCATATAAATGAAGTGGCACCCCCTAATCACACTCAAACTCCAACAAAACTCACAGTGAGAGAGAGAGAGAGAGAGAGTCCTTCCTTGTCTGCGTGTAGAGAAAGTGAGTGAGTGCACCCTCAAAAAAAAAAGAATATCTTCCTGCATGCAAGGAGACACACACACTCTCTCTATGATGATGTGATGCTATAGCGCAATGGAAAGGAGACTAAATGAAATGCACAACTTGAGCTTTTTTGTTTTTAGTGAGGAAAAAGTGAGGTCTTATGAAAATATAGTAAAGTTGTGTCGCGTGGTGGAAAATGG
>JAHZMY010000340.1:0-11442 GCA_027743915.1 Seira sanloemensis
ATTTAAGAGTTTGTTCGCATAAGTTTTCAGTGTCTTGAAACGTGTGAATGAGTGTTTGATTGGGGAATTGGCTCCAGACAAAATAATTCATTTGATAAAAAATTCAGCAGCACTTTTGTACAGAAAATGCTGAAATTTTGTGGAGGAACGTCATCTAGGCGTCGGCAATACGAAGTAACTACTACCAATCTAACAAAATATATAGTACCTAAACCCATTTAATACTTATTTTAGGGCCTTTAAATGTGTGATACATATATATGTAGTGTACCTACTTACCATCCTTTTAACTCATTTGCGCTCCTTTAATTTCTCTTTGTTTGTCATAACATGTATTTATTAAATATCTAATGTGCTAATGACTAACGACTACATGCACGTCTACGTTGATAGTATGATACTTGTGACAAGTCTTCAATTATCTAATATTAATACGATAGGCCGCTGAGGTGGTTGAAGCCGAGCTAAAACTGTCACTTTCGATCACTCTATACCAATATTTTTAAGAGCTATCTAGGCAGATGTATAATTTATAACGTTTCTCTAACTTAGAGGCTCTAACTGCCCGATTGAAAATGATGGGGGAAATGGGCTACGTAAATATGGCAACTATGTTCTTCTAACAAAATGAATTATAAATAACGAAATCAAGCGCACGATTATTAATCAAATTATTATAATGCTCCCTTGCTCATCAAATTTTAGCTCGGGAATACTTCATTAGTGCATAAATTTTACTACTCCGTTTAAAACAAATTCAAAAAAAGCTAGCAAAAATGAACATACTTTGTAATTAATCATTTAGGTGAATCCGGGAAGCAAAGCGGCCAAGAGTGGAATACGGGACGGCGACCAAATTTACAGCATAAACGGGCAGCCCACAGAAGAACTAACAAATGTGGAGGTCCAAAGAATCATCAAGAAAAGTGGTGATCACGTCACGTTGGAATTAAGAGGAGCTTCGAAAAGAATGGGCGCCGTTGACGGTGAGGCACCTTAATTGACCTCTTTAAATATATTCAGGATTAATCGTAGGTCGTAATATTTGAAATATCTCGGTGCTTAAGCAGCAGAGAACATTTATATGGGGTATAATTGCCATGAGCAATGATTAAAGCGACAAAATATGTATGCGTAGACAAATTCATTTCCTCTCATTCAACTTGAGTAGAGATTGAAAAAAAACGGATGGAAATGCTTTTGTTATATCAATTTTGATTTAAAATCTTTTCCATTCTAACATAATATTTTGAACGGACTTTCACTTGCTTTGTAAGTTTTGGCCTAAGTAATTTTCACACCAATAAAGCTGAGAAACAAATCTATTTGCCCATTACAGAAAAGTTAATTAAGCTTTCACGTTTCATGTAACCGGGCCAGGTAAAGTTCTGTATGCTATTTGTTGTCATACATGTCAGGGTTTTTTTGTCTGCTAGTAATTTCTACTTTTTGCTACTAACAATGGAACCACGGTGAAAAATTGTGGAGTTGGAATGTTTCATTCCTTGATTTTCATAAGAGTAGTGGATCCTTAATGTTTGTTGTTAAGGTATCCCTACAACCATTAAAAAGGCCATGTTTATTTTCAGTAATACACCATTTTTGATTCACTTGCAAGTTGAATCGTATTTACTATCACCATTGAATTTACAATTTACAAAAAATTTGGTCTTCAAGGGAAGAACTCACTCTCAGCTTTGATATCAAAGGGTTTAATATAGGTATATCAACTCGAGAAAGTTTTTGATCATGAAAATGAAGAAAATTGTCATTTTTCTTCGGAAAAGTGATTAAGAATGTGTATTGCTACTCCATTAATCGCGCCTGCTCATTCGTTGCAACCCAGACCCAGATGCACGCTCTTATTTTCCTGATCGTTCCGTCGCATCATTTCCTGAGAAAGTACTTTGACAAAGACTTATTGTTGACCTGTCATCATTACCAATTCAGTGCTAGCAATGTCTACGAAAACATCTCTTTTTGCAGCTCTGATTATGTCTTTTTCGTGTCTGCCCCTACATTTATAAGCACAAATTACGGTGAATGTTCACTTCGCTCTTTCCACTCACTTACTCATTTACGCCCCACAGATTATATAGTACGATTTTCTCCTAAAGTGACGATGAAGATGATTCATGAAACTGGGTATAAACTCATTCTCATTGTTAGACATTATTTTTACATCACAATGCAATGACACATTTACAGTTTTGCCAATAATTTTGGACTGCTTAGTTGAGTTGGTATTTTTAGCTGTGGCAAAACATGAAATTCGAGATAAATTTATTTAGAACTCGTCTGATTTTATCGCTTAGAAAATCTCCAGCCAGAGAAAATGATCTGCTCAAAGATATCATGTTGCAAAATTTTTCACGACATGAATAACAGTGGGAGACGAAACTCATTTAGAACACTCAGACCACGCTCATTATCATTTAGCCTATTAGCAAAACTTACAACAGACGCCATTATTAATTTATTAAGAACTGCATTAAAAGCAGCATGAAACTTTTTAAATTCGATGAAGATCGCCTCCATTTTATTAATAGATAATAATCATAGTTTCATTTAAATGAAATCTTAAATTGTATTTAATAATACAGTAATGGCAATTTTTGTACCCTGTAAAAGGACAATGTAACAAGCTTGCAGAAATAAAGGTTTTGCCAAGTTTGTGCAGCGGAAAAATATTAGATACTGTACGCCAGTTGTTCCATCTCTGATGAAAAAGTACGCGTTTATTTACATCTAAATATGCTTCGCAGCTAAACTGCAAAATTACTTTGTGCAAGCCAGATATTTTCTTTGTATTTAGTTACTACGTCCTGCATAACTTCAAATTGTCTGCATTCTGCATATTTGTCATGTAATTGTTAGCTGGTTACACGTATGTAGCAAACTGGCTCAAAAGATGCCGTCCAGTTTATGCCAAAAAAGCTAGGATTCCTACGCAAAATATTTAGCTACAAATGAAACTTCTATCGCAGAATTCAACACAGGAATTTAATAATTGCTGCAGATATTGCAACCTTTTTTCTTTTGTAGAATTGCATGAATCCTTTAGGTTTGCAATGTGTATGAATTTCCTTGTAATAATAATACGCGGAGGATTTGCAGCGATTTTTTTGTCACTGCCACATGTGCTTGACGCGGGTACGGTCACATGCAATCATGACTGGGACCACGAGAGATACTGAGATTTTGTTAAACAGTTACATGCTCTGTTTCGTCATCATCGTAATGATCACCAGCTCGTTGCAGCTAGTATACGTGTGTTTTTATTGCATCTTGAGGCTACCAAATAGATTTCTTTTTGGTTACCTTTACAACAGAATGAATCTTATGATGATGTTGTGTGACTAAAAAGCAAAAACGCAGTCGTAGTCGTAGTAAAAATCTCTAGTAGTAAAGAAAAAAGAAACTTTTGTGTGGGTATCCAAATAACTTATCCATGCATCCACCATTCACCCAGCAAACAAAGCATTTTTTTCTTTGATTCTTACCTTTAATTTTTACCACAGCTCGCGTGTATTTACTAAATCTTGCATGAAAGTTCATGTTCTTCAGTTTGGGAGTCAGTAAAGTTTCAACACTCATTCTTCAAAGAGGTTGCATTATTATCTCTGCCTCAGCTACGAGTTCTGTACCTCTCGTCTACCAAAAAAATACGAGTTTGGGGGAAAATGGGCCTTTCAGATAATATTGCACAAGTTCTCTTATGTTTGTTCTTGTACGTAGATTCGGTGATAATAAAAGGTAGAGGTGTAATGGGCTGGAGAAATCGTATAAATTAAGCGCAATCGTTTAGTTCCACATTCACCCTGTGGATGTAATCCCCTTTTTGCACTAATGTAAACAAGCAATTTGCGATTGATTAAACTTTTTCATTCCCTTTTCCTCTATTTTGAAAGCGTTGAGATAAAAGTGTGATATACAAGGAATAAATCAGACTGATCCTGATAAACTGTTTATTGTAAAAATAGAGATTAGCCCACGAGGAACAAATATCTGTAGCTCCATGTGCACAACGGTCTGATTTTTATACCAAGTGAAATAGTCATGTTTAATGTTATGATAAGGTGGTATTAGCATGGTAATCGTCTCATTATTATTAGTTTCTTTCTGATTCACAAAAACTGCTTCTCTATAGTGAGGTTCAGGTTGGTTTTATTTTGTGCGTTCCTGACAGACTGTGCGAATCGTACGCCGTATTAATGGGAGTTCATGTATGCCTAATGAGTGCATACCTTTTTAATCCGTGCTTGATATAGTTTTACCCTGAACTTTTAGGGAGAGAGAGAATAATTTGTACTGGAAATCAAAAGAGACACACGTATATTGCGACTCTGATATCGTGAATATAGGCACTAAAACGTGGTAATAAACCGTGCCAAGTGCTGGTGACGATGATGATGATGCTGATGATGACAATTTAGAGCAGAGCTGAAAATGTTAGACTACATGAAAAAGTCAACCTGTCCGATTCTCATTTGTTTAGTTCTTTCATCTTTCACCTTCTAGGTAGTCACATTTTGTGCTCGGTATATATTTTTTCCTCTAGAGAGATGGATAATAATCCTTATCCATCACGGTTCTCTAACACTGCAATTTCCGGTTGGTGTCACCCTTTGCCTTATTGCAACCAGCGATTCCCTCCCTTTTTTGTGAAATTCCACAAATTTTTCAAGTGAGGATGTAAAAGTAATTTATTGCCATTACGATCTCAACGATTACCTGGATGACTGAAATCAGATGAATTGTTGAAAACGCAGTATTATTTTTTTCGCAAAGTTGATTGTCTTCTCACATCACACGTATAACAGTATACATATGTATATATTCACATGGAGTCTATCTACTCTTCGTTTTAGTCATCGTTATTATTGGAGCTCATTATCTTATTCGTTGCAAATATGAAATATGCATGGGCACACATGGACACATCTGAGAATGATTGTGTGTTAAATGCTCATTCGCAAAGACTATGACAAGCGGTGCGGCGAAACCATTGTAAAAACCAGTAACATATTACTCTACAAAGATTTCAAAGATAACGCTGAAGTACCAACCACTATCCGAACTGTTTGCTTTAGATCCTTGGATTTACTCTTTTTCTACACTTTTTGTGCATGTGTATTTACCCTTTTATAATAAGTAGGAAATGATAACGATTCGTATGAAATGTGTTAATGTTCTAGCCAGTGAACTTGCCAGAGAGGATTGATTATTTTTTTGCAAGCACGTACCGCCGTTTGACAACCCTGGTGTCGTAATAATTACAGTATAAGACTAACGTTCTATGAGCAAGCAATTGACATTCATATTAGAGTTTCATCAGGATAGAAACACCCACGAAATCTGTTCAGTTTCGTTGATTAAAACAAGGTTAGTTGTAATGAGAGGAAGATAATGAAAAGCCATCGCAAAATGGACGACACGGCCGTTTTATTTATTGTATTTTTGTGATGTGATTATTACCCATCTTTCATAAGACGAGTTAGATATACGTATTTAATTGAAGTATTTCATGCCTATTGCATTTATCTGGATTGAGTTTCTGCACAAGTTGTGAGAATTCAAATATTGAAAAGTGTGATATTGTGCGAGGACAAACTGTGAAAATGCTTAAGGTCTTTCACTCGCTAAGGCTTAAAAGGAAGTCTTCTAAAAAGCGAGAGAAGGGGGCGGGTGCAACGACAAGTGCGAGTGAGCCTGATTTGGGTGAGTTGAAAAATCCTGTCTTGTTAATTACCTATTTGTCAGACACCTTTTGCTCTAAGCAATTCAACTGATAAAAACTAATTAGCCCTTTGCATACTGTAACATACTGAATAAATGTGTGGGTACCAGTGACTGGCATTACATGACATAGTTGGTAGTGTGAAGTAATGCATCTATTTCAGCACTTTACGTTTTTCTGTATTGCTTTAAACAAAGATTTCATAAAACTATTATGCTGAAAGTGTGCTTGGCTTTTAAATTTTTGTGAGGCATGTAATTTTCTGTGTATCCAGGAGAAAAGCTGCACAGACCCTGAGGCCGATGCTATATGAGATAACAAATGTTACTTTATGTTGTATGCATTCTTATTTCCTCAAAATTCCATTGGATCCATACACCACAAGTACTTTTGGACAGCACGAACTTGCTTTCGGCAAAATGTGCTGTTAGACTGTGCCTTTCTTTTTTCTGAAATCCTTGCAAAAGAAGAGTGCATTCATATTTCAAAACGGGAATTATATATTCACTCTGTAAATCCACTTTTGGAGTTTACCAAAGAAATGCAATTTTCATGTGAGCTTTAAGTTACAATTATAGAAGCGTTGTCAGTGTTTAACCTCGGCTATGGAATTAAAATTGTATGCACTTTCATTCATCTTTTCTTTTAAAGGTATTCTTCTGCCTTACTTTTAGACTGAGTAGATGAAGTCGCTCTTGATTTGAAAACTAATTTTAAAAAATTGCAGCATTTTTTTAAAAAAATATTCTTTTGCGATGGGCTTCACTGAAGGAGATAAAGAGGTAGTAAATCATTCAGTGGACAAACGTTAATGAAAACGTTAATAAAATGAAGCATGAATCATAGTCGACTATTGTAATACCCAATTTCCAACTCAATTAGTTTTTGAGCTTTGAATTTGTTGTATACTTGGCATCATTAAATGCGCATTATGTATCCACACGCAATTTCTAATATGTACATCTTTAAGTAAGATGCTTCCCTCCCCACTCTAGTGAGTATAAATGTTCTCTCAATTCTAGAACAGGAAGGAGAAAATAGAGCGCAAAAGATAACGTACAGGGAGCACATTAACTTCTCCATAAATTTTCCTTGAAAGGCAATCGCGTTTTTTATGTTCAGGAGCTAAACCAAACCAACTCCTACCGCTTTCATAATGTCCGAAAAGTACCAGAGAATGTAACATATACCAAAGAAATTTGGAGTTCGTTTTTGTTAAGCCCACTCAAATATCACAATCGACTACAATAGAAATGATGAGGTCTCAATGAACATGGTATTGGATACGGTGAATTCTTTTTCAGCTCAATTGTGTAGCCCATCTTTCATCCATCCCGAGCATAAAAGCTACTACTACTCAATTTCCTTGAGAAAGAGCATCTACTCCTTCCCCATTAAATATCCCCCTTGAACATTTTACACGTTTTCAAAATACAAGAAGGTAATGGAGCGTTTATGCATCTGCCTAACCACGTGGGCTTTAAAGCTGTGTCGGTTTCTTCAAAAGAAAAGTTACGGATATACACATTTTCATGTTTTGACCAAACATTCCAGATTTGCCTACACCGAGCTATAGGTATATGTAGATATGTGCTTTTGGTAAAAATTCCTATGCGGTTAATCCACTAATAGGTGCGTTTCCAGCTGCTAACACTAATCCTTAAACAGAACGTAAACACTGCTCTTTTAAACAAAAGTAAGCTTCTTGGTATTTAAATATGAATTAGCTACTTATTGTTCATGTCTGTTGTGCATTACCACAACGTGGAGCATTTTTAATTTTTGCAATGTTTCGCAAAGCAGCATTGCGTGTGGAGCTAAAGTTATGTCATTTCTATCTAATCACTGCAAAAAATAATCCTCATAGTGATAGAAAACTATTTTCCTAGAAATTTCCAACCAAAATTGAACTAAACAAAGGAGTGAATTAAATATTATCATTATTTCATAGTAAGCCATCTAGCTGCACGATTTATAATATTACAATCCCAAAAAGCAAGGAGCGTATCACGTTACGCATCCTGTTCTCTCCCACATGACATTTAACATCTTACATCAGTCTCAAAAAAAATCTGTCTCACCAGCTAGCACGGGTCATACATACTTTGCATTAAAATTTAGGTTTTCATTCCTGCTTCTAGTGTACATACATAGTTTAGATAGTAACCAGCCTTTGTACTCCCACAGGAAGATGCTAGATGATAAAACTAAAGTGAGTACAGCCGGAAACGGGTTTTCTCGTCGAATTCGTGTTTCTCGACCTTCCTTTGTGTAATAACTTCCTCGTAACGTGCTCATTAAAAATGGAAATGACAGTGTACAGAATCATAATTTTGCATCCCATACGCACTCAACTTTGAACAGGTAGCGTGCAAGCTTCAGCTTTTAAGAAGGACCTGCCTTATTAAAACATTTTTTTTGTATATGGTTCTTACATATTAAAAACTTTCTTCGCTTTGATGACACATTTAATGAGAAAATGAAATAAGATGTGAGACAAAATTTAAGATCACATTTTGCACCCCTCTGTGCTTTATACTCTGGTCCTTTCAAAACAAACAATTTCACAGAGATGTAGTTTTTTCTAAATAATGAAGCTTCTCTGTTGCTGCCTGATGTGATTTCTTTATTTCTGAAACGAGAGATTACTTGGCTGGTGTGAATCGAGTGCATTGAATGTCTCTTGGAGTCAATACACGCTTTGTCAAATTGTCCGTTCTCTTAGACCTTTTCAAAAGTACAATCCTTCTTCCATTTAAAGCATAATGTTTCCTGCATCTCTAATAATTCTGACGAGACATAAAGTGATACAAATATAATTTTCCCGGCCAAAATGAATTATGATAGCTGCTGGTACTACTGATTTCTTTGAAAATGCTGCTCACCTACGCAAGAATTTCAAATACATATACATACGTTATAAGACTGAAAAGCACTGTACATGAACATGAAAAGTAGCTTAATAAAAATGTTTCTACAACGTAGAATATATGTCTAATACAATAAGTGTGTTTAAATTATCATTACTTTAATAATATTTCATCTTTGTTTTGATCTGAATTTGAGGGCCCTGCACCATTTTTGGAAGTTAACGAGTAGCTTTCACCCATACATCAGTGCCATTTCATTCTCCTTACTAAAATTTTATTAAGAAAAATGGTTTTCATCCGTCATTAAGTTTTACAAGTAGATACTGTTGCAATAATTATCAGGTGAACTTGCATGCACGTATTATGTGCACAAATGTTTGACGTGAAAAAGTAGTGCAAAACTTTGCTCTGCAAAGTGGCGTGCCGCAGTCGATACCATTTGGAAGTACATATAACAGTTATTAGTACAAATCCTTTTTTAGACATACAGATAAAAATTACCTTCAAGATGCATCATTCACAACCGTTTACGTGAGAAAGAATTACGACTTTAACGCAATGGTCTTCTCGATAAATTAAGATAAAGATGATTACGTGAGCCCAAAAAAAGTTTTATATATTCGGGCGTGTGTCGTCTAAACTGTCCTGAAGTAAAATATCTTTAAAAATTACCGACAGATAATGGGTGACGCACATTAATAACGAATATTTTATATAATAAGATTTTCCGGGACTTGATGATGGTTTGGATTTGGAAGGAAGAAAGGCCTCTTGCTTATGGAAGCATTGTTTTAAAATTGCCGACAGATAATGGGTGACGCACATTAATAACGAATATTTTATATAATAAGATTTTCCGGGACTTGATGATGGTTTGGATTTGGAAGGAAGAAAGGCCTCTTGCTTATGAATGCATTGTTTTTTTTATGTAAACTGATTTCATGGAAATGATTTTTCAAAATTTCATAAAGGAAAGCTAATCCTCGTTAAGCCCGTTCGAAATTAAAATACCAAATCAGTATCACAATGTATAGTTTTGTATTAAAAATTAAATCAGAGAGAGAGAGAGAGGCAGAGTTTCCGCTACCACGCCTAAGTCCATTTTGTCTCAAATCAAAGCTTGTGCCGACGACGACCTGGTCGCACAATCTTTAAAACAAACGAATTCATGAAAATCTTGCTCTGTCATCATCACGACGAATATCTGTTCCATTCAGTTTTTTNCAAATCAAAGCTTGTGCCGACGACGACCTGGTCGCACAATCTTTAAAACAAACGAATTCATGAAAATCTTGCTCTGTCATCATCACGACGAATATCTGTTCCATTCAGTTTTTACAACCTAGAGATGACACCAAGAATGGACATTTGATTACAAAACAATGGAGGTACACGCCTCCATGCAAAATGTAATCCTTGCTAATAGCCCGTATTTCCGTTGTGTTCATCAGTCGAAATCAGATCAGAGATGGATTTTATGGACAAAAGCTTTGTGTAGTCATAAAGTGCTAAAAAGTTGAAATGAGATCCACTAGTGTAAGTCTAGTAGTTGTTTATAAAAAAGTAATGAGTGATTGACAGTTTTTTATTTTCAAACACAAAATGTGATGTCAACTACTTTTTTCTAAAATGTATGGATGCTAGTCAGATAGGTACATGTTTTTTCTACGTGCGTGTGCGATTCGAGAATTCGATTCGCTTTTCTGTTCAAGTCAGTCAGACTCTTATGATATTTCCCAGCACAAATAGCAATCATGTAGGCGGACTGATGTAGCTCTTCAGATTGTTACTAATCTGGGTTAGCCTAAGCAATTTTTTACAATTGGGAAATTATACTTGAACTATGTATGTCGTCATGTCTGATCTGAAAAGTCTGATGGTGGTGATGAGGACTTGTTTGGGCTATTATTGTATCTGTTGCTCTCTTTACTCTACACCTGAGTATTTTGTATCCCTGAACCAATTTTAATTTCCTTGATTAAAGCATATAGAAGCCGTTCCTTTTTAAATAATAGATATGATTCCATGATTGTGTTGCAAATTCCCTTGCCATACAACAAACCAGTGCAAGATTCGGTTTGATTTTTGACGGTTCAGTGGATAGGAATTTTAATTAGCTTTGTCGTTTCACTTTTAACGAGAAAATGCTTGAAACGTTGATGGTGGTACTGCGAACTAACGTGGAAGTTCAAAGGGGATGATGACAACTTGGCCATTATTTTTTCATGGACATGGGCAAGTAATGAAGATGACACGGTGATTTGTGTCACTAAAGTTATGTCGAAATTTCTGACGTTCATCTAATTAGAATTGCTATTACATTCTATCATCAGTCATCACAAATCCAAATTCCACATCAAAACTCTTGATGGGGAAAATAATGGCTGGGTCGAAACCATGTTTTTTGTGGTGATTATGAAGCAAGGACTTTTTTCTGTGACTAAATCTTATTTTGTATTTTTTTTTGCTCATGCCTATTTACAGGTAGCTCAGGTTTGTCTGCAAACGATCAGACAGGTGCAGCTGCTACCTCATTATCCACATCTCAGCTTTCCTCAAGTAGTGGTCCCGCTGTGCCTGCTGCAGAGGAGTCTAACGCTGAAATCGTTTCGTCGTCTGCAAATACTACCTCGTCTCAGGGTACACCAGAATCAGTGCCTACTTCGGGAACCGTAACAAAGGCGGAAAAGAAGGAGAAAAAGAAAAGTGAAAAATCCAAGAGAAAGGCTGGCCAGAGCCCATCAAAATCCTCGGATGATATTACCAAAGAAAAATCGAAGAAAGGTGGAAAGCATCATCAACAGCAAGTAGCTCCTTCCCCAGTACCTGCAG
>JAHZMY010000341.1:0-21371 GCA_027743915.1 Seira sanloemensis
TGTCTGGAAAGTTTATATACCTACATATTTCAGTCATAGATAAAATATTCCTAGGAAAAAATTCAATATCTCATTGTCACTCTCTCTAATAATAAAAATGGAAAGGGAGAAAGAGGGCTTAATGAACTTTTCGGTGAAAACGTCTTGCGCTTTTAAAAAAGTCATTAGACGTTGACATTTTCATCGCTCTTTTTTGGTTCCTATCCCATCTATTTATACTTTAATTTTATTCGTCTTTATTAGTACTTGGAAATGACTCTTTCTCTCGCTCTCATTCATTCATATTAGACAATTTCTGGAGAAGTGTTTGTTTTTGACTAAAAGTCAAAGAGTAGTTTGTTTGGTTGTTAGTTGTACGTCGTTGGTATAATCACGTTTGGCTGGCGTCAGAAATTTTAAAGGAAAAGCAATTGTATTTCTTCTTGGAAGGAATTCGATGGGAATGCTCAATTTGTGTGACAGAGACAGGACAGGGAATCCCAGAATTTGTCTCAAGGGCGAAAGTGACAAGACTTTTGATTATTTCACAAGGCAAACTTTCTGAAACTTTTAGCAACGCGTGCTTCAAATTACTCGATTTCGGCTTGATCGAGTCTCGTCATGATTTATTATTAAAAAGTTGTTGCAAACTGTATTTACTACTCAATCAATGAAAATGTGACGACGTTATCATCATCACTTTTCTTGTAATTCCAATGACATCGAAAACTACTTCAATGCAAAACGGGCCTTTGCTCTCGATAATGAAAGAGAATGCTAATGAGTTTAATTACATTACACGGAACAAAGTCGGACTTTTGTAGTTTATGGAAGCAGTAATTGAAAACGGGATCAAAGGCAGCAGCTCACAGAAAGGAATTCGATTGTAGCATTAATTCCTTATGCAACGTGTCTCTGAGTGAAATTGAAAACATTTCAATCAAAACTAGGCAGTTTTTTTCTCACACAACTTTTTTTCATAATATACAATTTCAAATAATTTAACAGATAGTTTGACCTAAATCAAGTTCCAATTTGCTCACTTCAAAGGAATCATCGAGAGAAAGAGAGGGAGACACGGAAGACATGTGAAGAGGAAGTTTAGTGAAGGGGAAGTTAATAGATTTTCGCTTTTCCTCTGACTTTTCGCTCAACTCCTTTTCGATTGTAAAATACAAGGAGAAAAAAGAGAATCCAAGTCGTGTAAGCATTTTCAGCTCAATTTCTGTCCTATTAGGCTATATTTAAGGTAATATATGGGTTTTACACATGACGACTTTCTCGTCTTCTTCTGTCGTGTGAAATGTGTGCCAAAGCGGAAAAAGAGAGTAGTCAGAATTATGTCACGTCACATCCCCTTCATGTCTTTTTGTCGTTGTTACGTCGGCACAAAAAGGCCTTCCTTTTCTCCCTAACGTTGTGTCATGTGATGGCACGTGAAGGTGAAAGTTGTAAAGCTTAAAAAATGACTTGCAACGTCCTTCTTTCCCTCCTTCTGTAGCTTTAAAAGACTTGCTAGAGAAATACAAAAAAAACTTGATTCAAATTTCTTTTCTTTCTACAAAAGATATAAAATTCAATTTGAGCACGGGAGAAAAATCCTCTTTTTTCTTGTAAGGTGAGCTGTAAAAAAATTAGAAAAGAGTTTCTCTTCTCATAAGACTGCACTGTGTTTACGCACTTGTGCCTAATGAGAAATTGGAGCTTTTCGCCTGTGTCAACCCTTTTTACTTAACTCTGATGAGTTTTTTCTCTCTAAGCCTGATTAATTTTCTTGGAGATGGGAAGCTTTCTCTCCCTTCTTCTTGCGACTCTACCTACCACCTTCACATTTTCCCTGGAGAAAACTCCAAAAAAGACGAGGAAGGCAGGGTCACCAAAGACTTTATCCTTGTCTGATTGACTATAAAAAGGTATACATATTAGTGTATTTTTATACGTAAGAGGCTTCACCGAAGAAAAGAGCTTTCATCTTTTTCCGAGAGCGTTTCCCAACCCCCATCCATACATACTTGCCTGCATCCCACACACAACCTCATTCCTCACCAAAGTTCAACTTTCTTTCTGTCTGTCTTGGCATTGGCATAGCTGGTGGATCAACTCAAAGTGAAAGGCATTGCGGTATCACCGCTTCCCAGAGTCATGGCCTTGACAAGGCAAAGGTATGGCGAGATCCCTTTTGCTGAAATTTTCCCTTTATCTTCATATTTTTAAGGGAAAAGAGCTCCACACTTAAACACACGAACATCACTCTTCTGCACCGGAGAAAGAACAAAGCGTATATTACGACAGAATGGGTATATATGTAATTATAAGCTTGGAAGCAACTGCACTCTTGCACTCCATTTACTGCCTTCCGTAGAAGAAGAGACATGAAGCCAATTAGCCCTGGCTTTATCTTGCCCATTTCACTCGTCTTGTGGACAGCGATAATAATGCTCTGTTTACCGTCAAGTACAGTGCGAGTGAGTATATCTCCCGTACATGATTTGAACGGGAACAACTAATTTTTCAAGGCCGGCTCATGGGCTACTTTTAGATCTTTGGGGCTGAGCAGTTCAGAAGGAGTGGTTTTGGGTGAAGGTGACCTGAATTGT
Organism: Seira sanloemensis; assembly: GCA_027743915.1. NCBI lineage: Eukaryota > Metazoa > Arthropoda > Collembola > Entomobryomorpha > Entomobryidae > Seira > Seira sanloemensis. Next base: position 2,577 of record JAHZMY010000341.1, read on the forward strand.
GGTAGCTACGGGGAGGATGCCGTCATTGTGCAAATTATTTACTTGGAATGGGGGCGAGTTAGAGGTTGTCTTTGAGAGGCTCGAGATTTATCGTGTACTGCTGGACCAGACAAAGAGAGAGAGAGAGAGAGAGAGAAAGCACAAAACAAGGGATTATGCATCAAGCACTTGGGTCAATTGCTAAATCCTATCTCTATACTTTTTAATCATTTGCAGGAGTGTGATTTGTAAGATAAAATAATAATAAAAACCAATGTCAAATTGGAATTTTTAAATGCAAATCAAGGATGCGTTGTAAAATGTATGCACGTAATTTCAATATTCTATTTGATTCGAATTTTTGGAATTCCAATAATTTCGACATTTGAATATTCACATCACTCTGCTCCACATTAATTATTTCCGAAGTGATTGTATATTACTGCTGCTCTATAGCTAATTCGGAATGACGCAGAACATCTCGTGTCATTTTCCATTCAGGCGTCGTCCCCCAAAAGCTCCTAATGAGGACACGCTTGTAGCCTCCTTAATTGCTCCGATTTTACGAAAATGTGCCTACATCTTCTCAAGAAAACGCATATTCCCGTGCAAGTTTTATTTTCAGGAGAGCCCAAGTCTCGAAACAGTTTCATTAGACTGCGTACTTGTGCAGTCCGAAGAGCATTTGTGGAACTTCGCCCGAAGAAAAAATAATAAGAGCAGGGAAAAGTCCCCCAATTAATTTCTTTTTTCTTCTTTTTTTGTATTCCTATTCCCGTTTCCGCCCACACACGTTTTCTTCTACATTTTATTAATATTAGATTCATTCCATGCTCCATTATTATGTTTTCGTGTGGATGTAGGTAAAGTGGATTCCTTTATTTATGAATTTCTCTCTTTTTTCCTCCATCCACCCCTACAAAAACATGGTTGATTTGAATACAAAAGTAGAAGAAAAGAGAACTGCAAAAATGTTTCTTTTCTTTTTCTCAAATTTTTTAATTTTGTTTCGGTCTTCTTCCTTGCATGCCTAATTTGTACGGTCGGAGACGAGCAAATGAATTCCAAGGAGGAGTCAGGATGAACGTATAATGAACCAAAGAAGAAGAAGAAATTTTTTTTTCTTCAACTGAATGAGAAGTGAAACCTTTCCGATTCCGCATTTCTTTTCTTCGCAGGTTTTTATACTTTTTTATTACTTTCGTAGCTCATCAAAATGAATCATGAATGTGTGTAGTATATATGCAAAAAGGCTTATTACAACTTGTTCCCGTGGTCCGTACGATACACTTTAATACTAGTGTGTGCTCCTTTACTCCAAACTTTTTCTTTACCCAGGGCAAGTGGACAGGCGGACAGTGCTGGGGAAAACTCTTGAAGAGAAAGTTATAACAAAAGCTTGGAGAAAACTGAGGAAAGTAATTATTTTTTACAAATTTTCATTTCCCTCTCTCCTCTTTATCTGTCTGCTCCCGTCCTCTCCAGAATTATTCAAAAGCTTCCTTTACCGACTCACAGCAGCAGCCCCACGCACTTTTCTCCACTCTTTAAGCTTATTCAATTTTCGCAAAAAAAAAGAAGAATATAAGGAGCCAATATTGAATAGGAAAATCCAGCAGAGCAAATTTCATTTTCATAAGCATCCTCTTTCTTTCTCACTTTTTCTCTCACGTTGTGCCCAACTTCCTTCGCCAATACAATCGTGTACAAAAAGCTCTTTATTCTGATTCACGTACTGAACAATGATTTCATGAACGTGTGAGCTGTTCCTATCCGCATTGCATAATTTCCAGCCTCCGTCCAAAACTTCCAACATTTTTCTTACTAAATGCCAAACACTTTTAGTTGAAATCAGAGAATTAAAGGGAAACAAGGAAAGGAAAATCTTTTTTGCACAGACTGAGTGTGTTTTCTCACTCTTTCACTTTTCCTCTTTCTCCCAATTTTCCCTTACTTCTCACACGGAATGACAAGAGCACAAGCCCCAAAAAACTACTTTTTGAGCACAACATGCTATATATGAAGTTAAAGGAAAAGTTTTAGTTTCCTCCACTTGTACTTGATCAAATTGTGTGTTGTGTGTAGTATTTCCTCCTCATTGTTGAACGCACTTCCACAGAGGAAATCTCTTTTCTCCTCTCGCTCTCTGTCACAAAGATAAACTTGTAGACAAAATAGATTAGAATAGTTTACTATAAGTTTAGCCACACGAAAACCCCATGTCCTCGTAAACAATATTGGCCAATAATAGTTTAACGTACTTTATATGTTCGAAAAGGATGAAAGTGTTCAAGTTAAATTGATCTTGAAGAAAAGAAGTGAAAGTAACAAGCTCAATCTTTACAAAAAGGCACTATATGGAAAGAAAAAAAACGATTCATTTTTTGATCAACTTTAGTTTAAACTTAAAGACAAGTTTTTTTCTCGTCATTTTTCCTCTATATTTTGTACAACGGTACAGTCTAATAGTACTCGGGGATATAAGGACTGGGAGCAGAGGAGTGTGATCTTATTTTTTGACAGTCTATTTATGCGCTGAAAATATTGTTATTGGAGAAACTTTTTTGTTCTGTTCACACCTCCTCCTTCTCTCTCACACACAAAAAGTTGACTTTATCCGGAGATTGCATCCAATTTATACGAGCCGTGTTGTGAAAGTAAAAGCTCATTTCGTGGAATGCTGTTTGATCTCTGTACTTAAGCTCTACAGAAAGAATTGAGATTTTCATCTTGAAAAGGAGTAAATGAGAATCACGTGGAAAGGTTTTGCCTACAAGAACTATACAACATAATATACTTATATACAAAAGCTTGCACATAACTGAGTCATGCTACAATATTCTGTCTTTTGAAATAAATATATAAACTTTATTCTCTCTGTTTCTCCATTTTGGGTGAGAGGAAAGGAAAACTTATTTACAGAGCAAATCTCTTGTCCATGTCCGCCTGACCAAAATGGATCAAGTTTGGACATTGAGTAGAGTGGGAAAGTGAAAGAAACACACACGAGCCACATGAAACTTTTGAATTTGATCATGTCAAAATTGTCAGAAGGAGAAAAGACAGGAGGGAAATTTTTCCAATAAAGACGTTTCACATTCAAGGCAAAAGGAGAAAATTGCTTGGATTAGCTTACGGATTTCTTTTTGGGGGAAATGTGTTTTTCTCAGAAATAAAGTTTTTGAATGGAAGCGTGTATATATAATGCTGAATGGGAAAATTCAAATGGATTGTGTCCCAGGGTATTTCATAAAACTCAAAGTTTCTTTCTCCTTGCATTAGAATATATACGCTTTTGTGCGTGTGCGGAAATGCGAGGCAATAACAATTCGATGAGACGAGACAAGAATTGAAATCGGGAAGGAATGTACCGAATAATGTATTCATAAGCAGGGAGATCATTCTTGTCACCATGAAAAGCATAAAAAGTTTGTCATTGTCGCTTTCTGCGCCCGAAAAATGTGTGTAAAGATGTGTGTTGACATTTTTTTCAATATGTAAATCCAATCTCAGCCTTGACTTTACAGCCACTTGGATATGCTCATGTGCATAAAACACGCGCTCGTGACGAGTATTAAAGACATTTTACATTCATAATCGTCCTCATCTCGCTTCTTTCCTTCCCACTTTTCCAATTTTGAAAAAAAGCGATTAGCAAAAAAGTGTTGTGATGTGAGTAATTCAAAGCGTGTACAAATAAGATAATCTTGAAGATAAGAAGAGAGAGAGAGAGCACAAAACTAATTGAGCCTTCTCTTCAAATCTTCTTATCTAACACCTTTCTTCCTTTCATCCGTCTTGCTCTTAAATCCTCGACGTCGGAGCATTTTCTTCTCACTTTAAGAAAATGGTATATAGGCACTTTCCATACCTTGCATTTTACCCCAAAGTGATAAGATAGAAAGAGGTTCAGCCTACCTTTTCATAAGCTCCTTCCTTCCGGACACCTAAGGCGATTATTAAGTCTTCCTTTCCCCTCAAGTTTATGACACCTCTCACAAAAAATATTATTATGAATTATCCCATGTTCTTGGTGCGGTGTGGGTTCCTGCACACGCAATATGTAAGCTGCTTCAGATTGCTGCATGAGTTAAACAATTTTCCACCATTACATTTTCTCCAAATTTTATAGAGGTGTATTCAATGGACCACGTAATTCACATTCTCTGTCAATATCAATCATGCCAAAGAAGGAAACCTTGTGTAATTGTGCTGGTCATAGAATCTCTCGTACAGCCATTTGTTCCTGGAATTGAAGCAAGTACCCTTTCTCTGCTATTTTTTCTAGAGTTTTTTTTATCACTAGTCTTTTTACGTCATTCCCAAGGGCATCACTCACTCCTCTCTCTCCTTTTGCTCAGCTTTGTTTCAAACGGTTCAACTTTAAAATATTTCCGTAGATTCATACATCACTTTGAAGTCGAGAGAGGGACGAGAAGGGCTTTATGCGATGTCTTCACACAGCCGTACAAAAATGCAGGCAGGAAAGTTAAGCGACATTGACACAAGAACAGAAGGTTTTTTTCTCAGTTCACACGGAGAGAAAAGCACCCGAATAACACTCGTATACGAATGTATAGATATACACACCGGCCGATATGGCGAGGAGTATTCACTGGAGGAGGAATCGTTGAGAAGAGAAAAAAACGAAAATTCCTTTTTTATTCCTCTTCCTCCTCTATGACATAACACTTTGGGTGAACTCCACAAGTACTTTTTATTCCTCGTCGTACTTTATTATTACGACTGGAATAATATGTGCGGCTTCTATAGTTTGTGAAAGGAGCGCGGAACATGTGTCCGTTAATTTGGTGGGATTGTCAGTGGAAATTCCCTTGGAGGGAATTAGTGGAAGCCTGTGGAACAAACCTACATATAGACGAAGACGAAAAAAATCCTATGTATTTTTCGAAAGAGTTTTTCTTGCAGTTTCACTGGCACACTTTGTATTTTTTCCTCTCTCCCTTTGTCAATTTTTACACAGATAAAAAGTATCTTTTTTTTCCTGGGGAAAGAGAGAAAGAGCGGAGAAGAAAGCCAAGAGAGTGATAGACAAAGCCTAGATGGGAAATCGGAATGCAAGTCGAGTTCAACTACGTTTCCTCCGCTGCGGCTTAACTCATTGAGGTCGAATTTTGTTTCTACATCATGATGAGTAGAGTGAGGAAAAAATCAGCGAAAGGGAAAAATTGTTCAATGTGTATGTTTTTTTTAGTTTTGCTATATATTTATATGTGTGTATTGGACTTTCACGAGGAAAAGTGACTGACTGACTACCAATAAAAATACAAGTTGGATTGAAAGAGAGATGATGACTCCACTCCAGTCTCACTGATAGTAGTAGTATCAATGGAAAAAGGCAGAAAAAAAGTTTTGCTCGAGGTGGTCCTGATGATGGTGGTGATCTGTCTTTTTCTCTTTTTCAGGAGAAGAAAAAACCGGTATCTGTGGAATGGTGCTGCGAGAGTTGAAAACTGCACTGCTTGCGCTTCAATGAATAATATTAGTTCAGCAGTTGGTCGACAAAACTGGACTTTGGAGAGACGGAAACGTACAATGATCTATTTTCTTGCACAGATTCACCTTCCAGCGACTGTTTTGCGGGAAAATCCCGAGAAAAAATTCTATCTCTGTTACTTTTTTTAGATTTAATATTTTCTCGATCCGTACCAAGACGACGACAGCATTCAAAGAAACGGACGACACGGTTCCTGTGACAGGGATGGACTTCTCACTCACTTTTTTCTCTATTCTGTAGATGATAAGAAATGGCTATAGGAGTGTGAAATAAGGACAAGAGAAGGAAGAAAAAGAAGACTGGTCAAGGACGAAGAGATTACAGTTTTGTGGCAGATTTGTGTCCAGCAGGGAATTACAAAAAGTGGGCGAAAATATTCTTCTCCAAAGCTTTAAACTTTTCTTAAATAAGTTAATCACTCCATTTTCTCCCGCTTCTGCAACTGCATATTGTACACACTTTTGCAACTTTTACTTGGCTAGTTTTGCTCGAGGAGAAAAAGTACAAGTTTTTTATGAAGGAACGAAAAGAAAATAAACTTTTTTTCTCGGCGAAATTGTACCCGTCCCCGCCGTCCCACTTCTTCCTTAAAGGTCCCCCATGAACTGAGCCTGGCTTTGAGAGAATCTCTCCAGAAAAATATTGTAATGATTGCAACGTTTCATCAGCTACTTGCTTTTTTTCGCTCCTTCTCCAGAGTATTCTCATCAAAATAATGTGTTGCAAAGAACTAAAACTTTTCTTCTTCTTCTTTCCAAGCCTGCTAGATTCAACACATATTTACAGTACATGTTTTTCTTTGGAAATATAAATATAGGAGAGAAAGTTTCAACTTTTTTTCCTACGGAACTTTGTCTTTTTTAAAAACCGCGTATGTATTGCAGTCGAAACAATAAAGTTTAAGTTAAACACATTTTCTGGAAGAAGAGAGTCTGGCTCATTGGAAGCGTAGTAAAGCTTTTATTAAAGCGAGAGAAGACAGCTACTACCGTTTATCCCGTGTACCGGTGAGTCGACTTGGACCGTTGCAGTGGCTCTGACACACTGAGAAACTCGGCAGATCCTGCCTTTCCTTTTATTATCATCACATCAAACACACATACACTTTTTGGAGTCGATGGGAAGTATCATTCCGCACCGAGCTAAAGCCAAAGTGAAAGGCTTTTTCGCGAAAGGAGAAAGCTTTGCCTGTGATCTCACTCACTTAAGAAAGTCGTAGCAGCATTTTTTCTCTTCTTGTGGGAGTCGCTACACCGCTTAGCTCTGTTCTTATGGTCTATTTGGATGGCAGGAAAAGGGACAATTTTGCCTTACCATAAGTAAACTTTGTTTTAGCTTTCTCTCCTTCTCTCACTCTTTTCTCCTAGCCGCGGCTTCCAAGTTTGGCCTCTGCACGGTCTCCTGAAGTCAGTCCCTGGTGGTGGTGTTGTGAGAGGAGAAAGAAAGAGATCCACGCTGACTGACATGCATGTGGTCTCTTTTTTCACCAGCGGAGAGCAAGATGCCATGTGACATCCAAACTCGTGAAAGAAGTCGGGGAAAATAAGAGTGACGGAAAGGAAATGGTATGAAGATGTACAATTGAACATTGCCTTGACTCGTGTACAAGATTCCATTAAATTAACCGGTGACAGTGAAACAGGAAGTGAAAGGGGGAGAAGGAGAAAACGAACTATTTTTTCTCTCTCTCTCTCTCTCTTTGCGGGACCTGAGGAAAGGTAAGAGGAGGAAGAAGGTTGACGATGAGGAAATCGGGCTTATTGGAAAAACCGCATATCTTTATATGTATATGATAAAGTTTTCAGAGACACACAACTCTGCTTGAAGATGTGCTCTCATGATGTGTACTTCTCCTACCACCACCACTCTGCTCTCCATGAGATGTTCGATCATCATTGAAAAAGATAAAAGTAAGAGGAAGTCAGTGGGTTGGAAGTGATAGGATTGTGGGATCCATAGATGAACACATTTTTTTCCACGTTTCTTCCAGGAAGACATTCCCAAGAATTTTCCGTGAAAATGAGGAAAACACTGAGAGAAAAAATGGAGTGCACTGCATCCCTCATAATTTTTGTGGAGGAGATGAAGATGATGAAACAGTGGAAGACAAGAAGGAGGAAATCGATTGACGATACTTACCCACATAACATACATACTTCCGTTCGTTAGGTGGGCGCACAAGAGATGATGCCAAAATGACTGGAGAAAGATCAAGATACAGAAAAGAGGAGACAAGAAGGATGATAAATTTTAAATAAGTCTTTTGATACTCATGTGCAAATGCAAAATGACAAAAAAATCCGAGCAGTTTGACAAAAAATTGGAAAGTCTTGTGTGGCCTTAAAAAGATTTTTTTTCCAATCAGCACACAAAATTATTTGGAAGGAAAAGTCTCTCGTGGATTAACAGAATAAGTCATACGCACACAGACCGTGACACATTGAAATGGCTTCTGTGGAATCAAAAAGGGACTTCTCGGGCAGATGATGCGAAAGATGGAAATTGAAGAAAACAGAAACAACATGACATTTTCCTGATTGACTGGAAACTGTGGGGAAAGGGGAGAAAATGGGAAAATGTGCCGACTACTATACATGTACATGTATATACCCATATGGTATGTGAGATCGAGATCTCCCAAGCAATGACGCTTTTGACGTGGAACGTAGATTAAAAAATGTGCATCTCTGAGGCGAAAAGGGATCAAAAATGACTCGCGAAAAAAAGAGAAAAATTGGAATTTGTCATGTTCATTTCTCAACTCTCTCCTGACATGTCATTGACTTGATTTTATTTTAAGAAAAAAAACATCAAAAGTTCTTGGAAATGAAAGTAAATTATAGAGAAGAGTCACTTTGTAAATGTTATATAACATTTTATCCCGTGTTTGATAGTCTTTTATGGGAGCGACTTTTGCGATACTTGTAAACAAAAATCGAAAGGCGCCAGTGCACGCAATACCTTAAACAAAGGTCAAATGAATGTCTTCCATTTTATTAAATAGCTGCACATTCAAACGTATAAAGTGCATAAATACGACTTTGTAATTTGCACTAACTACAAACTAGCTGCTATTTCGTGGTTGCAGTAATTGCATTCATGTCAATCTCAAATCTCATGAGCTTGAATGATTTTTGACTACATATTTCTAATGCATCTGAAAATAATTAAAACTCTGTGCTGCGTCTTCCATCAATCATAAGAATTTTTAAAGATTCGTCGCATAACTTTTTCACGCTTCGGCATAATGCATTAGTTTAAACTGGAACTCAAAGGTCACTCGTACACATTATCGACGTATTGATTATTGGAAACAAGTCCTATTTAGTCCTAATTTTAAATTATCTACTTACCTTTAAAGTGGAGTTTCGTGACTTTCACCAAGCCGGTGTCAATGCCGACTTGTTATGGAATGCACCACATGGCATCTAATCGATCGATTGCGAAAAAAAACGCTTAAATCCTTAAATCATACATAAGACATCCCTTTTGAAAGTTTTTGTGACCTTGCTTTCTATTCAAATTCAGAGCATTGAACATGCTTCAAAAATAAGGCAAAATGTGCAGAAGTCAATATGGCATACATACTTACCGACTGTAACTTCTTTTGCAACATGTACGTAACTGTTTGTATTGCATCAAGATGACATAATTTAACGAAGAAATGCATAAGAAGAGAGATATTAAATAACTGTTGGAAGGCCATTTATATTTATCTTAGAACACGGATAGAGTTTTAATTGCGTCATAAACTCACCTTGTTTCAGAGGACAATGCGAGAGACATTCGCATTTAATGGAATTCTTAGCATTCATAAAACAACAGCCTATTGTTTTGCAACAAGAAAAAAGTACATTATTTGCATTTTAATTTGCACTTTCCTAGGATGAAGGAAGGTTACAAAGGAGAATGTCTTCTTTTCAGAGGAATTCACAACTATTGTTCCCTTTTTTGCGACGCAGTCGTAATATGGTCATTTGCATTTAAGCTATTAGCTCCAGTATTAAATACTGGAGCACTTTTTTTGTTAGGTTGAGTCGTCATCAAAACTACAACTTAACCGACTTTTAAAGAACGACTTGCGTTTGCCCTTGAAGTGTACAAGTAATCCTATCTCCTCGAATTTAATTAGCTGTATTACCTGCAAAAGTGTTATCTACTATTTTATTGCATTTATCCAATTTGCGATACGTATTTTTTAAAATCCCGATAATTTTAATAAAGTATTGTAAGTTCTTGATAATAACAGTACCCTTGACCTTCACAGTATCAATACGTACANTAATTTTAATAAAGTATTGTAAGTTCTTGATAATAACAGTACCCTTGACCTTCACAGTATCAATACGTACATACTAGTAGCAAGTTTATTTTGGAACCCCAAAAAAATATGAAACGACTATAACTTGAACTGTGAATGTAATTAAAAGTGATAAACCCAAAGTAATTTTTATAGCTATGTATATACATTGTATGTATTAGACATTAGATTGGACAAAACATTTTGACACACTTTTTTTGCAAATAAAGTTGCTCGATTTCTTTTCTACGACCAGTCATCCTACTAAATCCACTATTAATGAAGGCACTGTTTAGGTATGTTTTACTCAATTAACTATGCTTTTTACAGTTTAGAATTATTAAAGTCCCGAGTTGAAATTTTCCATTATTTAGCTTTATCTAATGTGACTGAAACCATCGTCAGCCCAACAGCCATTTACTGACCATGTTGCTCACAGCCGTATATGGCATCTGGCACCTGTGCCGATTCTGGATAAAAACAAGACGCGACCCCACCGGACACTTGTCATGATGATGAAGCGGAAGCGGTGCTTTCCCAGCAAAGAAATGTGGTCGCTCTGCCCCTTACGGAACGGGTGCGTACTGCTGCTGCAGGCGATAAAGATAATCACTCGTTGAAATTTCCATCATCCACATCGACTGCTCGAGAAGCCCTACCTAATGTTGAAGACCCAGCCCCTTCGAATACAAGCCGAACCTCTGCACCAACTTCCAAATTGCCAACTTTCTACTTTGTTAATGAAACTTCAAAAACTGCCAGAACAACGCCAACAGGTAGACGAAGCCATAGTTTTCAATCGAAAGGCGACAACGAGGTAACCCCAGGAATTCACCCTGCTGCCACCACCTGTCGAAAAATATCATCTTCGTCCTCAGAGTCTGTGATTTCTACGCTGGATCAACTAGAAGGAGGGGGGCAGCTCTCATCAAACTCAAGCAAGTCGGTCTGTTCAAACGATGATGGCACAAAACCTATGGATTTTAATGGTAATTATAACTTTGCCAATCCTTTTGCACCGGGAGAGTCAGCACCATCAGCACTGGCACCTGTCTCCGAACCCGAGCCACCTCCGGACGAACGACCCATAGCTATCCCTTCAACTTCTTCAACTGGCAGTTTGGATCATGTCAAGACGGACTATGGAAATAACTTGAGTGACGCATTCTGTACTCCCAAAGCCACACTTCATCCTCCTCGTTCCTTTTTTCACCAGAAGGAAGACATATTGCACAGTGAAGTCTTTCTTTGTTGGTGGAGAAATCATTTTGGCAACACCGAGAGGAATTCACCTACCCTCCGCGAAAACTGGAATGTCTTCAAGCTTGCGATGACACTTGCACAGCTACCTGTTTGACAATTATCCTGAAGGATTGATACTACCTGACACTTTCACAAGAATGGAAATGGACTATGCCTTAAATTACCTCCAATACATTCAAAAGGTGCTTGTTCATAAATATCCAATTACGAGTTCCATTGTCCTCGCACAAAAACTGATTCTTCTCGATAAGAACCAAAATCTGGGGGCAGCGATTGAGCACGATGCAGAATTCGACTCGAGTTTAATAATTGGTGTCGACGCAACACCAGTTAACTTTGGAGGATATTGTGTGAACCTAAAAGAGGGGACGATTGAGTATTATTCCGTAAGCTCTCGTGAAATTCCGTGGACACTTCGGGACAGTTCTTGTTCGAATGAGTTTGAAATGAAGAACTTAATTTTCGCACTGAGTGTTTGGCATGCTAAAATAGAGAGGAATAAGGCGCTGGTCGTGCACACGGACAACATTGCTATTAATAGAGATTCTGATATTGACGGTGGCCGGGCGAGAAGTTATACTTAAGCACTTTGTCGATTGCAAAGGCATCAAGATTGATACGGGATCGATTTTAATTAGGAGAAAGGAGGACGTGGTCGGTTTTGCACGAGTGATCCAGCCTGCCGATGATTTCTCTAGATGCAAAATCCAAGCTGGTGTGGAATTTCTGGCAGAATATTATCGAATCGATAAGGGAAACATCAAGGGCACTTGTTTAATTCAGGTCACTGTTTGTAACTGGAAACAAGCTTTAAAATAGTACTTTATGTATTTAAATCCTTTGGTCTCACGTTTTGACTTTTCCTTTCTACAGGAGTCAATGGAAGACCACCTCACCCACACTCTTTTTCACCACGAGGTTCTCAATACGGTATGATTGTTGTCATTATGGAATACTGTAGAAAGTGCTGTCTCTTAAAACAAGTAAAAGCAATCATTAATCCTTGATTTCACATTAGGCTGAGGCTTTTGCTCGAACATTTGAATGCCGAGATTGTGCGGATGCGGTGGATTTCAATTCTTATATCCGAATGACGTACTTTCGCGATCCCATGTCTCCACCTGAAAACGGTCCCTCTAAGGGCAAGAAGACAAATAAGCAACATAAGACCAACACGCCTAACCCGGAAATTCTAGTGGCCAGCAATCAAACAACGCAAGAATTGGAGGAGAAAGGCTTGAGGATGAACGCGGGGCCACCAATAAAATAAAATTAAAGCATTTAATAATTAGAAACGAACTGAAATTCAGACAAATTAGCAAATAACGAGGACAATAAGCATTTCCTTCTTTCGACCTTTTTAATTTTTAAATAACTTTAATTAGACTAATCTACAGATTCCTTAGACTCTCAGACTCGGAAACAGTTACTTTTCATTAATGTTTAATGTCTCTATCTTTTGCATTTGAAGATTTGGTTGGTTAGGTAGGTGGATAAAGTTCCAAAAGTTTATCTTTGCTTAACACTTTTATAAACGTTGCATTTTTAACCTGCATTTTATTTGAATACGCCAAAAGTGAAAATGAAATCTTCCGAATCAAGACTTTCATTCAATTAAGAACGAAAATTATTACTTTAACGAAACTTGAAAAAGAATTACGAATTTTTAAGGAAATACTACGATTTGATAATTATTAATTCAGACTAGTTTTTGTATAAAGTGAGACGTGTTTTAATTGGACAATTTTCTCTACATGTACATTTACCGACTTCAGAAATAAATGAATTTTAAAATATTTCACTGGGAATCTCAAGGACTTATTCGAGGACATACCCGATGCATGTGCTTTTAATATCAATCAATCAATATAATTTTCCATTCATTCATGCTGTCTGCCTGTAAATAACACTTACAGAAAACAGAAACTTGGAAAATGTTCTAAATAACTAGTTTAATTGTTAATAGGCTCGAAAACATACTTCCCACTCCCAATTCCCAAGTGAAAAGCTCAGAATGAAGAACTGAAGCTAGGCTAAATCCATAAGAACGGTTTTAATGCATGAACATAGAGTGTCACATGTTTCTTGTTTCGCACACATTCCCACATGTTTTTGACTCAAGTCGGCTAATTCTCAAGTTCTAAGAACATTCTTAAATTAATCAAAATTAGCAATAAAACTGACTTCTGTGTGGTTTAGCATTTAAATTGTGAGGAAACGCCAAAAGTGGAGAAAATTTATAATCATTTGTGACCACAACAGGACTTTTCCTACTTCTCTTCGTAAGCTCAACTTTAATCTAAAATGTTCACAAGTTTAAGCTACTTGTGATAGGATATCAAAGTTAATATGTTATTTGTTGATTCAGGATTAGAGACACATAATTTCGTCCGTGGACGTTCATAACTGCTTACAGTAAAACATGGGGAACGCGCCTTCCACCGGTACAGGCTCCGATAGCCCGGAGTCCTCCTTGTTTCACGTTGATCCAAACAGTCCCCACGTGAAAAGGATAATGGAAGCACGGAATAAATTAACTGGAGAGGATCGTTTAAGACTAATGTTTACCCTGAAGTAAGTTGTATTTTTAACAATGTACACGTTAACGTTTATGACCCGTAGGCTTATCTGATGAATATGTGTTTTGTATTTTTTTACAGTGAATTCGATGAAGTTTCGCCTGAAGTTAAACGAATCGTTTTTGGAACCATGATGGGGACATTTGCAGGTGCTTTCATGGGTATCTTTGGTCGAGGCAGGATTGCATACGAGGATTTTATGAGGAGCAATATGCACGAAGTCTTCAACACTCCATTGGAAGCAAAGGTTTTTAAAAAAATTAATTCACCCTTGCCAAGCGTATTTAACCTTATCTAAATTTAAAATTCGTTTTCATTTTTGTACAGAGACAATTACAAGACAAAGTGACTTTAGGTATGGGACAGGGCGCTTATCGAGTGGGTTGGCGACTTGGTTTATTTAACTGGCATTTATATGTAAGTTACCGGATTGCAAAAAAATGTTTGATTAGTTTATAAATCCCGTATCTTAATTGTATTCTATTTCAGGACTGTTTCAACAATGGTGGCCACCTACAGAGGAAAAAATGGAGTGGTGGACCAGGTCGTAGGCGCAGGAAGTGCAGGTTTTATCTACAAGTTGCACCAAGGGCCAAAGGCGTCCATTTCGGGACTAGTTTTTGGTACTGCAATCTAAGACGAAAAAACTTCAAAAAGATTCAGTTCAAATTCAATTTGAGATAACACCCTATTTATATTATAGGAGGCATTCTCGGATCGATTGCTGGCCTAATGACTTTACTTGTGACGAAAATGACCGGTACAACTATTGACAAAGCCAATTTGTACTATTACCAATCTCTGACCAAAAAAGAGGAAAAGATTCAAGCGTCAAAGCAGAGTGCTCGGGACTTTCTGCGGGAATATGATCAAGGGGCGGATGAGGAGCGAGACCAGTTTCTAAATCTAGCTCACTTTCACGACAAACTATTTTCAAAAACTGATAAAGAAAACTTACTAATTGCTAGTGGAAAAGCGGGCGATTTAGAAGCTAAAAGTAGTACTGGCAGCAGCAAAGATAATGTAAGTAATAATGTTAATAGTCCTAGTTCTTCAGCTACTGTAGCCGCCCAATCTCAAAGTTCAGTGCTCGTATCGCCCTCAAATAACGAATCAAGTGAGAAAAAGACGTAACTTAAAATTATAAGTAGTAAACATTTTTATTTCAATAAATACAATGTATAGAGGTAAAATGAGACGTAGGCAAATTACTTGTGTAGGTAGACTAAACTTCTTTTACTATCAACAACATTCGATGGTGTAACAATTATATGATTGAGGCAAGGCAATGATTCACAATAAAAGTACTACTTTGTAGAGAAAGACGCTAAATAGACCGGTGTAAAAACGCTTTTTTTGAAAAGCATAATAATAAAATACCTTAAGGCCTATATGACCTAACAATATATACAACAAATTCTATTTTTTCATACCATTAAGTTTGAAAACGTGATTCGTTCATGATTTAAATACATAAAAGTGTATACAATAGTTCCAAAGCGTTGCTTGTAGCAAGACCATTTTCAATTTTAAGGAAGACCGAGTGAATCCCACCACGGGCTTGAGTGAAGATCAATTATTGTAGGCGGTAATTATATATTTTTTTATATTAGATTGATTACTCCGCACCAGCAGAGTCTCTCGTTTTTGTCAAACGTTTTGGGCCCCGGTTTTGAGGTCCTTTTGGCTTCGCAAATAAGGGTCGATTTAGGCTTTTTGTAGGGTGGATCTCCTCCCTCAAAAACTCTTCGGTTAGTTCTGTCCCCGAATCGATTTCCATCTGAAATCAGACAATATCGAAAATTAAAATGAAGTAAATTGAAATTAAACCGCAGATATAAAAGTCGAATTAATTTTTTAACTCACTCGTTTCTCCATATGAAGTCCCAACTGACTTTCTATTGCAGCGAGGAGAGGGGCTTTACAACTCGAATATAACATCCGCTCCTTAATACTGCAGTTGTAACCGGGCATGGAGTAGATGAAAACTGGCGAAAGTATCAAATATAAAGATGATTTCCAAAACTGACAACTGAAATCATGTTCATATCAAGTGAATCCATTTTTTTCACATCAACTTACCAAGACTTTCGAGGTAGTCACCTTCGTGTGTATGGGGAAAGTTAAAAAGGTGGTAACGAGCGTTCGACTCTGGAACTCGTTTTGGTAAATCTTGAATGGTCGTGTCGGCGGTGCTGGCCAGTTCAATCACTTCGTCTTCAATTTCTTTTCATAATAGACAAATGGTATCGGAGTTAATTTAAATGCACCGACAAATTCAAGAGTTTTGAGAATAAAAGCATCATATTACCAATTTTGAGCTGAACATAATTGAGCTGTTTGTTCCTAAACTTTTCAAGAGCAGCATATGCTTTGGTTGTGAGGGGGAAGAGGACGCCTTGCAGCGTTTGATGTTTCGTGTCAATGCTGATCTCAGAATGAACTTCGGTCCTTTTGATCTCGGCCAACTCCTCCTCGGCCATTGTGAGAGGTACTGGAGCGTCTCGGTTCTTTTTGATTTTTAAATACCCTTCCCAACTAGCCTCTTCCTAAAAAGCGAAATTACCGTATAACTCTCAAGTTTTAATAACCTTTAACAATTGCACTTAAAAATTAAAGTTTAGTACCAACTGGGCATTGTCTTTTGAGTCTAGCCTGAATATTATTTTAAATATATGTATCAAACATTAGATTCCCGGTAATTTTTACTAACACAACAATAGTGTTATTATGGAAGACATTTTTGGGACTCATAAATAGAGAAAATATGCACCTGTATAAGATAAAGCAAGGTTGCTTATCCTCCAACAAGGGCGTTATCAAAGGCTCATAATCCTTCTCCCACGAATCACTTTCAGGGCCGGTATATTCCGCTAAGGCTAGTTCCTCTAAAGTGAGACATATTTGACATTTGAGTGACACAAAATCAAAACTCTTAAATTAAATGTTACAATTTTCACTACAATAATTTTCCTACCATTCTCAATCGATATTTTAATGGCTCGCACAGTTCCATCCCGACATCTTCCAAAAAACGAGCTCAGCTCATCATTCGCTAAAAAACAAATATAACAAGAACTATCTGTAATTCTGTGAAAATTAATTGTTAATGAGTCATTAATAATGACTTTAAATAAAAAGTCTTAATAAAAATCACACCTTTAATTCCAGTTTGATGGGACATGTCGCCGGAACCCACCAATCTTCAGCTCACGCAATTTCCTTTCTCCACAGATATAAATTGAGAGATGAGAGCAAAAAGTATGGAACTTGACGAAATTCACGATTTACCGTTAGAACTTCGCCGTTTATTCCCAAAGTACAAATCTGAAGAGGATGATGAATCATGTGTTTCCCGTCTGATGTGATGACGATGAGAATGAGGAGATGGGCATAGATATCATAGGCATACACACCAAAGTACTAAAGCCAAAAGAGTTCCCTACTTTTTCTCTCATTTTTTTGCTCTCATCAACATCCACTTTTTGACAGGAGAAGCAGCAATAAGACAAGTCAAGCGATATAATATAAATGCTGCTAAGCCGAGCCTGAATAAATTCAATGAACTCTTCGTTCTGATATGATATACCATACATCTTACTAATAATGCCTAGCTAATGGTACATAACACATAACAAGACGCAAAAAAATCCCCGTTTCATTTTATGCCCACATTTTTTAAAGCTTAGGGCCTATAAAAAGCCAAAACTGAGAGTTAATAAAGTAATTTTTCGATTTGCCCCTCGTTGCTGGTTTGAAGTAATTAGTAACTACATTTTTTGATGGGAGATGCGCTCCACTGCGACTTCATTTGCATCGTGAGTTTCTGACTCTGACACCCGAGGTGAACCATTTAAAACAATTAAGCCTTGGATAAAAACTAGTGCATATGTACTTATAATATGCATGGTATGGTATAACCGAAACGGTTTCTACTTGAGAATTCATTGTTTGCATGATTCAATTAGATCGTAGTAAGTTTATTTCGTTATAAATTAAATGCCTTACAGCACTCTTGAAGACAGGAACGATTAAAAAGGTTTCGGGAATGTAAGAAATGTAGCTTTATTTCTCTGAAGCTTTCTAATTACGTAATGTTTAGCATGCCTCTCGGGTCTCCCTGTAATTAGGGTTTTCCGTTGCCAAACTATGGATGCTTATGATGATACCCCCTATTTAATAAAGAACACTATATAATTAATTAAAATGGAAAAAATGAGTACGGGAACTTTCCTTCTAACTGAACGTGTCTCACTTTCCCCCAGTAAAGGAACGATTTGGCATTTCAACTTCCCATGCACAACTTTTTTTGTTTGCTCGATATTTATATTTTATCTTGATATCCACATTTCTATAGATATGCGTGTTCTTTTGAGAAAAGGAGTAAGAGTAAATGATCAATATTTTGATTTTCAAATCTTACTCATGTATTTCTCGCTCATCTTATTTAAAATGTTCCAAACGAACGCATAGTTTATCCTGCTCCAGTCAATAAGATTAGTTTCAAGTGCTGCTTCTCATCAATAACCTTTAAAAAATGGGGGTTTGCGACGACACTGATGATGATGATTTGGATGATATTGCCAACCTATCCCGAGTACAATGAGAGTTTTCTTATATTCATCAAAGAGATCAATAAGGAGCTCAAGGGCCAATCTATTGAAGTCCCGATCGAGTTCATCATTAACATGGTTAGTTTTCCATACTCGATTCTTGACTTGAGAAGACTTAACAATCCATAAAGAATACTTCTGATACATTAATCATAATTTCCCTCTCAAAAACTAGGTGAAACTGTGCGCCATCGATCCCATCAACAAATTCCTCATTAAGCAGCAAATGCTTTCAGAAGAAGTGATTCGCCTTCGAGGAGTCGTCATTGAGAAGATTGTACAAATGACGGAAATCAGTCGCTGTATGATTCGTATGCAATTCCACTACCGGAAAAAAATTGTCACCAGAGGTAGGCTGATGAGTTTATGCAGTGCATACATACTTAGAAATAAAGTGGAAACAAATTTTCACATGACCAATGTTGAATATTTTAACAGAGGAAGTTGTGGAGGAGCATCAAGCAGAGATCAGTTCCAACGTCGTTCCTCTCATGACTGAGCTGCAGCGCAGCGTTCCGAGACACATTCGCCATTATGATCTGT
>JAHZMY010000343.1:0-22685 GCA_027743915.1 Seira sanloemensis
GATATTACGACTTATTTACATATGTAAACGCACAGATTACATAATCTTATGTCGGAATAGAAGCACAAAAGTTTTTTTTTTTGCAAAATAAACTTCAGATTGTGGGCTTCCTCCATCATCCCATAATACTTACTCCATCGCAACTGCTCTCGCACACTCTCCTCAACTCTCCGAAACTCTCAGGGGAAAAAATTCCCTTCATTCATACAAAAAAATGCTATTCAAAATTGTACAATACGGCTTTAGATTCATGTGCCAAACGCGAAACAGCACCAGCACACAGTTTCAGAAACAGAGTCAGTTTGCACTGGATTACGTAAAAACGAAAAGTGTTTTATCTCTCTCTCTCTCTCTTCTCTGCGTTAATGAAACCACTGGTGATGGAGAGTTTTGTGAGCAAAAAATGTGCATACACATAATAATATCTTGAAGATGCATGAAGCTGAGCTGATATGTAAAAAAGTATGGTATTCACCCATGTGAGTGAGAGAGTGGATATGAGTAAGCCAACAAGTTTTTTTTCGCGAAAACGGACACACAAAGCCACAAAAGCATGGTGGAAGTTGGGTGAGCGGAAGCTCTATGGACTTTTTTTTCTATTGAGAGCGTATCATCATCATCATTATATGACCATCAGCGTCGAACATCGTCTCACCATCGGGGGAAGGGTTTCAGGTGCTACTCGCATTAGTTGTTTGTAGGATAAAGGAAATGTGAATTCTCATTCTCATATATTCCAGGGTCCGAACGATTCATTTGTGGCCATGCTGATTTTGTCTGGCATCAAAGTCAGGCTTTGTATACAATGAGGAGCCATGTCCCGTGCCCCCTCCGATTTAAATAAATGACAGAGCATTCGAAAGAGCGTGAAAAATTACATATTTATGTTTCTACAGTTTTTTGCGCTATACTGGCAAATTTTGATGCGTTTATTGCTGTACCATAAGTTTTGCATAACATCAAGTTTGCCTTTAAAATGTCTTAAAATAAAGAATTCAATCATCGACAAAGAATGGCTTAAATTTTTTCGTTAGTTTTACCAAATACGTCAAATCTTTTTAATTCCTATAGATTCCCTATGATAATAATTAAGACAAACTTTTTTATTCCAGAACAATATGTTGACTTCGAGTTTGGAACAACCGTGTCCAATCGCCTCATGCACCCTGTCCAATGTCCGAAATTAATTGCCTATTCATTTTCCCTCTCTCCCAAACCAGCACCTGAAGGCGTTCCCTTGTCCGTCCCATTTACATGGGAAATCATGTTTCGAAAACAACGAGTGCACGTCTCCCTCCTTCCTTCCTACCACCTTCTTTTCCAAGTAGGTGAGTAGTATTTAGTATTTAGCTGCTCTCTCTCTCTCTCTCTCTCTCTCTCTCTCTCTCGCAAAGTCAAAGAGCGTTTAGCATAATCGGACTCTTAATGAAATGTGAATAATGGCCGCAGAAATTCGCATCCCCCGTCATTTCAGCCGTATTAAATGAATAATATATATGCTCTCGCAGTGTCGCATCAGTCTCAAATCTCAAAATCACCGTCGTATTTTGTTTTTTGAGTTGTGATGTGACACGACCTCAAAGAAATTCTAGAGAGTGCATACTATGCATAACACAAGTCAAATATCATGCTTGCGACTTGCGATATGCGATTGGAAAGATGAAGAAATGTTTTTGTTCTCTCATTGACATTTGCGAGTATTGCGCATTGTTCAGCAGTAGTCGAGTTGGAAAAGTTTTTGCAAAAATAATAATGTACATGCAAATGGAATTGAGATGTGTCTGTTGATTTCCCTCTGGCCATGTTATCATTTTCTTATGGCAATGGAGAGAGAGATGCATTAGCAGATTGCTCTCGGTTTGAGGAGGAAAATAAATAAAATGATCAATTTCAATATCGAGTGTCAGACTCTCGAGCATGTACATACTTACCTGTGCCAGTTACTTTAGTACATAGCTACGCTTACATATCGCTCACCACGTGTTGATTATGGGCAAGGCAATTTTTAAGTTTCAGAAAAAGCATACATGTAAGCTACTTCAAGTTGCATACAAATCACAATATTATGTCGCAAAGATTGGCTAGTCCAGTTTTTGACGCTAATTTCCTTTTTGCAGACAGGTAAAGACACCACCTCACAATCAGGTTGAGAATTACGTGGGTGTCGATTTTAAAATACTCTGCCTTAAAATTTCACGTTGACAATAATGCCCTACATGGGTGTTCATGAATTCTAGAGAGTGCCATCAGATAGTTCATTACATGCTACATTTTTTATTCAAATAACAAATATATTAATTTTCAAAAACCAAGTTAATTCCAAACACTAAGTTAGTGCTTTCACTTGCCTGCAAAAAAAATCGTGCCCCTGCATCGCATACCGACGAAATGTAAATTTTCAAGAAAATTTCAAGAAATTTTTCCGGGTCCATTTTCTTAAAAACAAAAATTGCGTTGCTCTTTATCCACATGCGGTGAGAGATAAGTAAGATGTGTACGTCGACTGCTTCATCTCAATGCGAGACTAACAAAATGTGAGTTGAGAGGAATGATTGAAATGAGGATTTTTGTTTTTGCAAGGATGTACATAAGTGTAAGTTGTGAGTGAATATAAATCAAGGCGGTGAGGAAAGGAAAAGGAGGCTCGGCTCGACTAATAAAAAAGAAGACTGATGTTGATCCTGTGCAATTCTCTCTGATATCAAATGAGCTTCTTCTCATTGTTTCCTGCAAAGCTTTCGACTCTGAAATAAATCTTTGGCCATTTGGACGATTGGAGGGAGTTACAGGTGTCATGTGTTTAATTGGCTTTCTATGTTCGGATTGAGAGTCGAGGCGAAGTTGGCCACTGTGAAGTTCCTCTTTCTCCATAGACGTATGGAGAGCTAAGACGTGAGGGAGAGAAATAGAATGATATAATTACATAATTAATTACACAGCTGAATCTGAATGTGACCGTAAAGTTCTTGTAATGGTCGTGTTCCTCGTGTCCCGTCTGTCTGTGAGCAAGATGCAAAATGGGCCAAACACCATAACCGATTTCCATGAAACTCGGCATAACGACTTCCAAGTAACATGAGCTTAGAAAGAACTAACAAGTGCTTTTTTGTAGGGTTGGAGTCGGGTGAAATTTAAGATGGGAAATATCCTGCGAATGCTCTTTTGAACACCTTAAGTCAAGCAGAGTAAATTTGCAATTCATGAAAAATCTTTGGCATATGCATTTAGCTCAAATTTTAGGCAGGTTTGGACTTTTTGACAGAAAGGAGAAACCCGGGGGAAAACGGTTTTCCCATCCCACTGGGAAAAGCTCGCGGCTGCGAAAGCCCCCAAAAACACTTTTAGCGCTGATTTATCGCTTCCTTAATGATAAGGTTGTGTAAGGGCCTGAGTATTTTTAAAAATTTATAGTTATATCCCAGGTACACGTTAAAATAACGGCGAATTGACAATTGACGCAGAATACAATGGATTTTTGATTGATGGATGTATGGAGTTGTATTTCTGGAAATATGTATGACACCGTTTACAACGCATAGCAAAAAAACGACATGTATGATTTGAGCGGAAATTCAGGATAATTATAGTGTAAGCTTCTAGATTATCACTGATAATTTATCAGTTACTATATGTAAGCTAAGTACATAATCTTGCTTTTCCGGTAAATTTTTTTTGGCCACTATTTTTTTGATTTCGAGAGAATGAGAAATATATGTATTTGTACCACGGATCATGTACAGGCTTAAACTCGTGTACGAAAAAGCCAATTAATCTTTGTTTAGCGCACAAACCCCTCATTAATGTGCAGTGTGGTGCAGCCGGCGCTAAACACATCTTTGGCTTTTAATGAATGACATATGGGAACAAGTGACCCCACGAGTGACGAGAGTCAGATTCTGAGCTGGAGTTTTCCCTTTGCAACTGCGCACGGAAAACTTGAATCTAATGAAAAAGCAGCGACATGTATGAATATATGTACATATGTGTAAATGTTGATTTTGATATCTTTGCTTCTTTTTTTAAAACTAACTCAATCCGAATTCGACTGGTGCGAGGGGAAAGGTTCGTGCTTATACGCAGGCCTGTCAACTACACTTGTACCTATAGTGTCTTCCGATAAAAAAATCTAGAGTTTGAGAGGGTAAATTACTTTACGAACCAGTAAAACACATCTTTGGCTTTTAATGAATGACATATGGGAACAAGTGACCCCACGAGTGACGAGAGTCAGATTCTGAGCTGGAGTTTTCCCTTTGCAACTGCGCACGGAAAACTTTAATCTAATGAAAAAGCAGCGACATGTATGAATATATGTGTAAATGTTGATTTTGATATCTTTGCTTCTTTTTTGAACAAACTCAATCCGAATTCGACTGGTGAGAGGGGAAAGGTTCGTGCATTCGACGCAGGCCTGTCAACTACACTTGTACCTATAGTGTCTTCCGATAAAAACATCTAGAGTTTGAGAAGGTAAATTACTAAATTACTTTACGAACCAGTAGGGTAACCCAGAGCACGAGATTTTTGTCTGCTGACATTTGGAAAGCGGAACAGCGTCTTATTGAGTCTTCGTCATGAACTACTGAGAATTTTGAAATATATAATATTTTGGTGGTGTGTCGGTTTTCCCAACTACGGGTATTCCCGGGAAAAAAGTGCAAAGTGCCCATCACTGTCCAAAACCTCTGCTAAATGGTTTACATTCCTTGCCTTGCAATGCCCCAGCCATGAAGTTTTTCCCGTCCTTTATTTGGCGTTGGCGTTTTCGACGGATTTTCAAGCAGCTAGATATTGGACGTCCAGAATAGTATTTTACCGGTATTTTGCAATGCTAGTTGCTTCCAGTTAGTGTTTCCAATCCTACAATTAGCTCAAGATTGTTGTAGCACTTGATACTACAGACGGATGCTATGAACGGCGACTGTATTTTGTATTGTATTTTGTTCAAATATAACTTTTGATGACTGTCCACGATGGAATATGGTCAATAAAAACTAACGAACTATGAACGGCGACTGTAAAAATAAAGTTCTTTTAGAAAATCACAGTCGATGCCGTGGCTGTGCTCGTTTCATTTTTTATGAAAAAGCCATTTTCCAATTTCAATTAAATAAACTTTTAATAACCTTGTTGTATGTATATTTGGAATGGAGCTCATGGTTGTTTCAAAATAAATAACTTTTATTAGAGTGATTCGAGCTTTCGATTGATTACTTCAATCTTCATCAGGAGAATGAAAGGACAAGTGAAAGAAAGGATACGATTTAGATTATAAAATTATCAAATAATTCGATATTTGAATTAAAGTTTTAGAAATTAGAGTGTAAGCGTTGTTAGTAACGAAAGTAGTGTTACATCCCATATTGTATCCACTTTGAGGCCTGTATTGTGGTTCATATTATTCCTTAGTGTCAAGATCCAGAGGTGTTCTTTGAATTTCCGGTGAAAGGAGCGAGACTCTTTTTCGATTAGACTGGCTGAGTCTTCTGTGATTATGTGGGTGGGATTTTGTTGTAGGTGTTGTTTGACGGCGGAGTTAGTCTTCAGGTGTTCTTTGGTTCTAACTTCTAGGGATCGGGATGTTTCTCCTATGTAGACCATGGCACAGGAGCATTTGATTTGATAAATACCAGCGGTATTGTCCTTCTTGTCGTCTTCTTTGAAGTTACATAAAATTTGGTCGAGTTTCAATCCAGGTTTGAATCCGAAGGTACAATCCAATTTTGAACGGAGGAAGTAAGTCAGTCTGGTTGTTAATGGACCCATATACGGTAGTATAAGTCTTGGTTTGGTAGCGTCGTCTTCATTAACAAGGCGAAGTTTGTAAGTCCAATTCAAAGCTCGGATCTTCATCCTTTCGATTCGATTGTCGATCAACTTTAAAGGGTATCCATTGTTGTGTAGTTGTCGCTTGATGAATTGTAGTTCAGAAGAAGTGTTGTTGCTACTGCAGATGATAAGAGCTCTGAATACAAGAGAGTCAATAACGGATATTTTATGACACATGGGGTGATAGGATTTCCAATTAAGGTATCGTCCAGAGTGTGTCTTCTTTCTGAAAATATTTCGGGTAAGACTTCCGTTTTTATCCTTCTGAAGTAGAATATCCAGGAATGGTAGTTGTGAGTTATTCTCCTCTTCGGTAGTAAACCGGATGTAAGGGTGGAAAGAATGTAGGTCATCAAGAATGGAATCCGTTTCTCCTGTTTTATTCACCGCAAAGGTATCATCTATAGGTATCAAAGGTATTTGTTGCTAGCTTGACAGTGTCTGAATGAGCTTCTTACTTGCTCCGTCAGAGAGCTTCTTCAGGAGCTTGCAACTTAAAGGTTGAGAGGCGTGATGGGGCATCGTGAGACAGGCCTTTGAAACCAACGCGTGTCAGATATCATCCCTTATAGTCTTTACTTCCTGGAATGCTTGTATCCGGTTGCATATTCTTGTACAAATCAGTTTGCTCCCGGCATATTTGTACCCTTACACTTTATACGCTTCAAAGAAATTGGCAATTTTCAGTACACCCTTCGCCTTCACTTTTTCTCGCTCGTGGCGATTAACATATGCATTGTCGGACTTTTTCCCAGCTACGGAATATGTACATAGGAAATAGGAACTAAAGACACTATACGTTGTACATATAATAACCTTGTAAATCACAATATGAATGGAAAATGCCATACACGTTTTAGTTGGCAGCCTCCGACCTACTACATATTTACATGGCTGACGGCGAGAGTAAAAAGAAAAAATGCATATTTTGCTGACGTTCAATGCCAAAGAAATTTCCCACGCCTTGATGACCTTCAGCCCCGTTTGAAGGGCTTTCGGTGAAAATATAGGGAATGATGGGAAAGTTTGAGTTAAAATGTGACGGAAGAATGTGCATTTTAGAGATTTGGGTGTCGATTTATAAGTATTATTCAATGATATTTTTCCAAGATGACCTGAAAACTTGCCAGAAGCAAGACGGGATGAAAAATTCGTATTTCGCCGTAAATACAAAAGTAGAAGATTAAGTTTAAATGGAACGATATTTTGTTCCATAAAACCATTTTTATTTATACTAACGCTTTCTTTGAATTTTTCAATTTAAAAACCAATGTGGAGCATTTGTCTTGCTATTTTTGTAAATATCTCCTTGACATTTTCTCCCTTTTTGTGGATGACGCTGATACGTTATAGCAACTGTTCTTCAACAGTAAAAGGAAAGATTAGGTCCTGCAAACTGGATTCAACGGAGAATAAAATTCTTATATGCATGTAGCTATCGGCAACCAATATAAGATTAAAGTGCGTAATATTACATACCTTGCGTTTTGCCAGCTCTTAATGTATTGAGACTCTGCGCCCACGCATCAGTTTCCTTTTCGAAAAATCGAAGATAGTTTAAATGTTAATACGATGGAAGTTATATCGACTATATACTGATATTACATAGATAGCGACAATATCATATGCGACTTGTAAACTTTGCCCGATCAATATGTCAATGTAGTAGTCAATGAACTAAAAAATCTATCAAAAAACATTTGTCAGATTTAATGGAGAACAAAGGTGGGTGAGATAAACCCACGCCATGGGCAACCATTAAATAAATTTCAAAACCGGAAGCTTCGGGTTGCACGATAGTTCGTTTAAATAAATATCTCTAACAATGTAATCTTGCATAAAAGTTTTTGTAAAATTCTAATGTTGTGGAAAACCATATACAAGTGTTGTACGTACTTGAAAATGACTATATTTTCTTAATGGAGGAACTGCGAAACTTTGAAGTAGTATTTTCAAAAAATACAAATAGTGCAAGATGGGCCTTCCCAAATTAGCAACTTTAAATTTGAGGTGTAGTGGGTCACCCAATAATACAAATACAGATATTAAATCAAACGTACTGATTATAAAATTACCTACGTAGAAAAAAAGATTTCTTATAAACAATTCAGCGGAAGTAAAGTTATGGTAAAACTCCTTCCTGGAAAAGTAATAGGACTCCCCATATAATTCCCTTTAAATAGTTTAGTGTTGAATATCATCCAACAGATTAGTTTTTCTTGGTTGTCCCATGTCTCTGAATAATTGAGCCATTATAAAATACGCCACACAACGTGTAATCCAACTTCATACTCCCTTTGCTTAAATTCAGACAAACTTGTTCCTTCGTGTCCCGTTCTCTGCAGATACTGCTTTCTCCACTTTCACTGAAATATGTGGGTAGGAAGAAAAACGATACCATTTCCAGCACCAGTACCAGCATATGTATAAAACACGGAATTAAGTAGTATTCATCTTAATCATTTTCGCATTTCACCCAAAAATATTATGCTTGCTCACGTGCTCATCATACAACCTAAGCTTTAATTCCGAAGGTTTTTATACGGATGAGCTCCTTTCTCCTTTTAAAAAACCAATGGAATTCATCTTGTTCTTGTATAGCAATTTTTGGTGTGTACTTGCGGGACTCTTAAGCGAAATTGAAATATGATGAAGAAGTCTTTCTCCAATATCTTTCAGCTTTCACTACATTACTCAAGTGCAGTGGTAAAGTGGGGAACTGTAATTACTTTTTTAAGTTGGATGGAAGGGCAAACATATTCCATCAAAAAATTGTGGAAATGTGATCGTTCACAAAGAGCGTAAGCAAATGCCGGCAGAATGGAAGAAACAAGTTGTAGTTATGTATTTAGGGTTAAGCGCCGTGGCGAATTGTGCGATGACTGGGACCTGGTGACAACGTTTAGCCTTAGCTTTAGCGTATTGCTAGTATTGTAAACTTACGGATGCTTAAGGGTTGGCTCGTGAATTTGTTTTGCTTTTTGTAAAACAAAACGTTTGCTATTGTTGTGGACGATTTCAAATAAATCTCTAAATTAAATCCACTGAGTAATGCTTTTCATAGCAAACTTACAAATTTTTGGTAGCTCTTCTCGTGTTAATTGCTAAATAATGTGTTTATAATTAAAATTTAAGTATTTAATTCTAATCTGAATACGCCAAATACTGTTTTTCATCTTAGCTTTGACCACGTGCATGCAAAACGTCATAATTTTAAGCGAATATAAATATAGCACGGCCGTGACTTCTACGCAGCATTGTTGTGTGTGCTCATTAGTTCCTGCACTCTCTCAACTTCAATGCATCATCTTCGCCGCCTTATGTACACATTTTAACTAAAGCCTCTTTTACCCAAAAAACTTGTCAACAAAAATGATCTAATCCCTCCTCCATTATTTTTAAGACATTCACATACTCGCCAGAAACTCTCATCCTCACAGAGTATCCATTCTGCTTTGGAATGTCGATTAAGGTCTAGGGTATTTTGTAGAAAAAATCATTTCTCTAAAATAAACTTGTCCAGAGAATGTGGGACGGGATGATTAAACATTTTTAACACCAAGTGCAGCCACTACCTCCACCAGCATTATTGTGTCGCAGCAGTCTTTCCTCCGTTCAATTGACTGATGTCACCACACAATGATTAAAATGACGATGCTGCTTGTGCAAGTGCGCGTTGTAAGTGTACATGCGGGAGGTGGTGGTGGCGCTGTACGAGTTCTTTGAGCTGAGGCATTGAATGACAAAGGGGGAACTCGCGACGGAATTTATATGGGAAAACAAGTGAAATAGGTTTGTTAGTAGTGTACAGCGGTATGCAAAATGAGTTGGGCTGAAAGTGGTTATGAGTACTTAATACCCACTAAAAATTGCCAATTTTCATTCCTTTACTGTTTCAACCAAAGTTCAGAGTTTGCGATTTAAATTCTTTCACAACTTTTTGAAGATTTCAAAGATTGATTTGTAGCGCGTTCTACATCCTGGTATGGAGATGGTTAAGGTATCATTCGAAATATCTTAGAAAGTAGATGAGCAAAATGTTGCTAGATTCTGAAATTGAGTAAAAGTCTCGGGGCAACTTGAGAAAACGGCATTTAAATATATCTTTGACAAATTTTTATGCATCTTTCAGACAGACTGCTTATATACTGATGAAGGGTTCGAGTAAAATTACAATTATGTTTCATGGAGAAATGCGGCGTGATGGGGTAAACTAAGAAAATTACAAATAAA
Organism: Seira sanloemensis; assembly: GCA_027743915.1. Taxonomy (NCBI): domain Eukaryota; kingdom Metazoa; phylum Arthropoda; class Collembola; order Entomobryomorpha; family Entomobryidae; genus Seira; species Seira sanloemensis. Next base: position 10,063 of record JAHZMY010000343.1, read on the forward strand.
TAAAGCAGATAAAATCATTGTTGTAAATGTATTGTGGAGAAAGTGTTACGTAATTCATTGAAAATGCCATCATTGTGCCTTGTCAACGTTTTTTACCAGAAAATCGAGATTCTAAATCTTGTTAATTAAATTCTAAAAACTTTAATTGGAGATTCTGTTAATTAAATTTTAATTAATAATTAAAGAACTCCTGACAAATTAATCAATTAATAATTAACAATTAACGGAACCTGTTAATTACATTTGACTAATAATTTTAATTAACGAGAAATCGTTAATGGTTAATGGTTTAATTATTTAATCAATTTAATTAATCAACTCTGGGAAATCCTTTGATAATTTACCGAATATCTACAAAAATATAATTTTGCTCTAATTGCCAAAATGTACACCGGTTGGAAGTGTCATTTATCTGATTACACAAAACTTTGTGAAAAATCGTTGCAAAAATATCTGGGTTATTGCAGAGCTTCCAAATTACAGTGTTCACAATAAATGTGCATACATTTGATGAATTTTTGCGTAACAACAGATCTCTTCGTTCGCTCAACATCTCCACCGACCTGAAGGATTTCGACCCAAATTTAGTGTCATTCTGAACCAGTTTAAGATAGGAGTCAGGCAGACTGGGGTTTTCCCTCTATGTTAAAGCTAGGATGCTGTACCTTAAATTTATTAAGGGGCAGCTGCATGCTGTACCCTAAGAAAAATACATGGAAAGGTCTAATGCTGTACCTAAAGAAAATGCATGGGAACACAGCATGCTGTACCTTAAGATTTAACGTGTAAAATTAGCATGCTGTACCTTAAGATTTAACATGGTTAGACGACATGCTGTATCTTAAGATTTGGCATCTTTAAGGTACAGCATGTAATCCGTCAATGTAATTCCTTAAGGTGCATCATGCTGATTTTGCACGTTAAATCTTAAGGTACAGCATTATACCTTTCCATGCATTTTTCTTAAGGTACAGCATGCAGCTGCCCCGCATTAAATTTAAGTACAGCAGCCTAGTTTTAACATAGAGGAAAAAAACCCAGTCTGACTGACTCCTACCAAAATCTGTACGCAAGTAGTCGGTAATGCTGCTTTCAAATGTAAAACGCTCACCTCGGAATTCTTTTCTAGTCTTCATAAATTGCTATGCAAAAAGTGAAAGTAAATATGTTGACTCACAACTCATGCACTCGTAGGAGAGTGGATTGATGACCGAGTTGAAGTAGCAGAGCCAGTGCGAGATCATTCCAAAGTATGTACATACATACATACGTCAGAAACTCGTTATTCACTTTCACGCCGATCAAACTGTCATCAATTGTTTTGGAAGGGAAAGAAAACAACTTCAACTCAATCTAATTTTCAAAGTATTGCAAATTGTTGATACACAAACAAGTAAACAAGGAAAATGGATTTGAGATGAGGTAGTTCGTCCTGAAATATAAAAGACAACATAAATATTGTTAAAGATGAGAAAGAGCGTACACAAAGATTGAGTTCGAGGAGACTTTTGCTGTTAATCCGCTTGGCTGCAGACGAACACCGAGACGGCCCTGCGGGTCGCCGGGTGGAACACTGCAATATACACTAATTAGGGAAGCAGACATAGCAAAGGATTACTACTGGAGACATTTTCTTGCTTTAAAGATATTGTTTGCTACGACACCATTCTTAGGAAAAGATTTTCGCTGCTGTTTTTGGTGAATCTTGTCCTATATACGTCAAATAATGTAATGAGGTAAGTAAGAAAAAATCGGGTTTGCTACGTAATCTACTGTCCTTGAATGCTGGAGCTAGACATCAGCAAAACGATCTTGTCACGGCACACGTATGTAATAATTCGGTGCTAATCTTCTAAATGTAATTTGAAATCCCTGGACTCATTTTCATGGCGTGTACCTTCTCTGCGTCTTACATTGCTCAGGCTGCACCAAAGTGAGTGATTCAGTTTTGACCAGTGTCGTAGAATGATAAGTGAGCAGCAAGGACTTTTTGTTGTAAATCCCTCCAAAAATAAATTTGTCTCTGGAAAAACTTTGATGTTAGGATTGCTTCTAATTCTGCGTGATTTGTATCTACATTCCACATGTTATTTATGAATGTCGGCAGATCATAGTCTGTCGGTATCATTTACAATGTTGACTTGTAGACAGTTAAGTAGATATTCCCAAGCTCCAAAACTTTCAGTTGAATATTTATTTGCTTAGATTTTATTTTCCGACAGTGTCTCCAAAAATGCGAGTCTAACCTCGGGAACTCCTTGACAACAAGCTTTATCCCCAATGAGGTACGTGTGCGTATACAGTTTCTATAACATCAACACCATACGCCAACTTCAAGGTTCCACAGCTACTTCCAGATTCAAGGACAGTCACGAAAAAAAAGTTTTACTCTACTTCCATACTTCCAAACCTCTTTTCAATACCCAAGCAAAAGCGGAAGACAACATCTTGTGTCAAAGTAAAAGTAAGAACTTTCTTCCCTCAGGTTTCCCCGAAAACTTGCGTGTTCTTGGAGAAAGTATTCCGCCAAATTAGCATTTTTCTACAAGTTACAAATGGAAATATTCATCTTGAGAGATCAAAAGGGAGAAATTAGAGGAAGAATATTGCCATGTAGAATAAAACCTGAGGTGTGATTATGCCGGTAGAAGAATGTTGAATATAAGCACTCTATTGTATCCTCTTGGTAAAAGCTATTGCACTTGATTCTTTTCCTATAAAAGTATTTTTGCAGAGTCGTAAGACACCTTGAGTGCGAAACAATGTCAGATCAAGACACGCGCCTGAGCCTGAGCATACCTTAATCCATTGTCGGTTGAGTAAGAATGGCCTATAATAGTTATGTCATTTGCCACATCCTCAACTGTTCCTATGATTTCCAAAAGCCTGTCTGCGGGAACTTAGAAACAAAGGAAAAGGAAAGTAACGATTATTCCAGGTAAGGAAGAAATGCTAACAGTTTCAAGGCATAATTGAGAGTAGGTTGTGAGAGTGAGACAAATGTACTTAGCACTTAGCACAGACACGGCGTACGATAAAAATGGATTGACCTTACAAACTTCATGAAATGTAGAATTGGAGACCATAGAAAGGTGTTGCGTTTGCATTTGAGAAAGTATGTTGCGTTACAACAAAATATGTAGTTGTATGGGCCCATCCTAGTCAGTATAAAAAATCCTTAAAACTGCGCAGTAGAACTAACCGCTGCAATACGACCTGTACTGATGGTAAATGCAATGGGAGTTGAGTTTTTATTGCTCGGCGTATCAAACCATCCTAAGAATTTTTTACTGGGAGTACATTACATAATTTTATTTTTGCCCCATGCATATGTGAGAAGAGACATTTGCATGCGTATAAAGGGTTCGACTGATTTTATAAATTGCCATTCATTAATCTCATTATAAACCCTTTCTTCAAAACCGAAATCAAATTGATGCAATCAAAACGTAAATACCAGACATAAAGTGTAAAAGTAAAATAATGTAAAGACATAAAGTGTATGTGTAAGTGTATGTATGTGTGTAATACATGCACATATGTATATTAGGCACCTATTTGAAACAAAAACGACATGTGATTGCATTACCAATATTTTTCCAATCAATGACAAGTATATATAGCATACAGTGATGTTATTGATAAAATAGCCATTGCAAATTAAAAGAAATTTGAAAAGGTAAATGATTTTATAAGGCTAAATACACTTAGGTATTAAATCATCCAATATTGACCAATACTAATAAGGAGAATGACTTAGTTTTCATATAAAACAGGTTATATTCATTTGGCTAAATTACGGCCGATGTGTTCTTAGTCGGAATACATCCGGAACTATGAAATGGTCCGAATTCAGCTATCCGAAACGTAGCTGCCAAACACGGGGACATTATCCCTACAGATATTTGATTCTTAGATGTAGATCAGTTCTCTAAAGGGTCATTATCGACAATGCAAACATTATAATGCAATTTCTTGGCCAATGCATCCTATTTTTTGGAATTACGGTGACATCATGTTCCTTTTCCCTTCTAATATGTTACTTGATACTTTCACCTGAAAAACAATAAAGTTGGAATGGGGACAGGACATAGTCCTCTTTTGTTCATATGAGAGGCTTGGATGGCACAACGCATCTTCAAAGAATTGTTTAAAGGAAAATGTGAAAAGCTCAACTTTCATATTTTGTTTCATTGTGTGTCGCATACCCAATGGAAGACCCATTTTGCTCCTTTTATTTTTACAGCGAGAGTATTGCGTGATCTTCTTGCAAAAATATTCAACATTCTTATGCAATTGGAGCGTAGCGTTCCCACTGTTCCGTCTTAATGAGTTCGAGAAGTTTGTGTATTAACTTCTTTTCAATTTCCTTCCACGTAAGTTTAGTTGTTAGTAATAGTATGTGCTGGAGGGTGACAATGTAAACAACTTGAAAGTATCAAAGTGTCTTGTGGATAACAAGGGATGGAAAAGCAGATGACAAACTTTTCAACAAGTTTTCGAATTGAGGGTGGGAATTTAACGGTGGACGTAAAATATCTGGTTTACCGTTGCCACTAGTGACTTATATTTACATACATACTTGCTTCACTTGACTGTATTTATTTGTCAATAGAAGCAAAATTTTACATTTTAATTTTTTTAAAGCTTTTATCGTAGAGTACAGTTTTGAATACGTTACTATGTTTAAAGTGTGATAGAAAATACTCAGTAAATACTGGGGGCTCGCAGCAAGCACCGACACCTGAATATTTCTTTGTATCTCGTTCAAAAACTTGATTTTTTCATTTGTCTCTGCAGCCCAAAAATAATTAGAAACTGTCTTGCATCTAAAACGGAACATGCATTGCAATAAATGAAATGTTATTCACTTTCCCTTCTATATTTTCTCGTGTATTACGTTCATTATGAATGAATAAAGCAAAGTTTTGTTTCCACAGAAATGTGTGGGTGCTGTCGCAAATACAATTTTCCTTTCTCATCCTCTCCACGTCTTTCATCTGCTCGCGAATCTCTTTAAAATTAGACAGCTCAGACTTTAGTATCAAAGGAGAAGATTGCTTTTAGGGAAAAAGGGCGAAGGAGATTTCCCTGGCTTATTATTGCTGAAGAAAAACTTAAAAATTTGTGAGTTCTAAAATTTACCGTTGGATTATTTTTAGAGTAAACTACATAGATACAAGCTGGTTTAGTTTCCTAAAATGTTACATCAATGAAAGGTAAACATAACGAGTATTATAGACCTGACTATTTGCTGAAATCTAATCTCTTTGCGAGAATTTGTCTTTTTATGAAAAAGAGTTTCGCGTAAACACCAAAGGTCAATGTCAACTGAACAATAAATAGAGATCATACAACATTACAAGTCATTTACTATTTTACAATATGAGCGTTGCAATTCAGTCATTATAGGACTACGGCTCCATCCTATACCAGAAGACGGGAAAGGCGGCCAGGGCGGTGTGCCGTTAGAGTTAAGTGCTACCGGTGTGGAGGATCCCGAAAGCGCCGGTAAATGCGGATGGCACGGTGTTGAAGGTCCCCCTCCGGCAACTGCGCCACCTTTTGGGTAAATGGACTTCCCGCATCAGGACTACTTCCGCTGGAAGAATAGCCTCCTTCTTTCCCTCCCTGATAAGCGTTTGGTGTCCCAGGCGCTGAGAACGGTGAAGCGGTTTGATTGTTGGGGGTGGCCACGAAAGGCCTATTGCCCCCACCTGTGGGGTCGATTTCTGTTGTGTTTGGTGAGATAATTGACTTTGCCCACAAATTAATTGCTCCAGTGGGTCCTGACGCAGACTCTGGCTACTCCAGTTTTGAGCTGTCTATGGACGTCTCAACGTCAATGAAATAAGTTCATCACGCCGTCCAGTGACCTTGGCAGAGTTTCTTTGACCTCGTTTCACGGAAGGAATGGTGGCGGCACTTTTTTCACCTGTGGGAAATCTTTAGTAATTGTGAAAATAACGATTCGGTCACTTTGGCCAAATCTCCAATTCCATTTTAATGGTCTCAGGACATCGAATAAAACAAAATAAGCACGAACACACCCCACACAATGTCCGTTTTTGATCCCCGGCTGGACGATTGTGCGATAATGATGCAACGATGTATTAAATTGTATGTATGAATTAACCATTATTGAAAAAATACAATGTACAGAAGCCAAACGCGACCGACCTACCTTGGAACAAAAATTGTCTCGGACTTCCCGGAGTGTGGGGTACTAGATCCATCTAACTTCCAAAAACACGGAAATATCAAGCAAACAAAAAGCTCTTTTCATAGCACAATGTATTCATTTCATACTCACATTCAAAATCTAGTTTTATCTGCAGCAAAATATATTTTCATCTTCACTGCGTCTTTGTCGCAAGCCAAAACCATCTCCATAGCATAATGTTATTTTAATAGACTTTTGAAGTGTTATGCAATTGAGAGCTCGTCTTAAATACCACATCGACTTCTTTTTGGGGCACATATCATCAATTTATTTTTTTCTCTTCGGATTACTTCCTGGATAAAAACGGGATGCACAATGAGAGTACGCCGAACACGTCGGAGACAAGACTGCATTTCCTGGAAGCTTGTTCAAGCTAAACCCCAAAAACGACACTGATGAAAGTGTCCATGGAGAGCGATCGTCCCACAAACGGGAGAAAGAGGAAATTGAGGAATATTAAATGATATTTTCCTTTTGTTTCAAGACCAAATGCATTCCGGCTTTGTTTACTACCACTTTTGAACATATGTGGGACAATTTACCTAACTTATGTATTTAACAGCAGTAGTTACCAACGAATCTCTAGAATTGGAGTCGAGAATTCCCACGGATTGGTAAATGGTGGTAAAATCCAAGGCAAGTATCGTTTTGGGTTCTCAACACGTTGCTACCCGAAATTAAGTTGGTGGGGCATTGTTAGACAGACCAAATAGTTCATTCAGGAAGGAAATTGAGAAGTGTTGGACTTTTTGTTATAATTTTATCTTACTCCACTTGCGGAAAACCATTGTATAAGAAATGCCAAATACTACAAAGAGATGTAGCTCTAACAATTAAAGGAAATAACAAAGGTTTTGAAAGCATATTAAACAGTCGATGAAAAGATCGGCGAATTGAGTCATCCGTGCAATAGATGAAAACAATATTATTGTGCCATATTTTTAGGCCATCAAAGGAATTTTTAAGGAACTCATAAATAATCACACTCATCAGGTAGTCTTAATTTATTGTTCAATTGTATTTTGATATCAAAAAAACTTGGACAAAAATGTAATCAAAACTTCACAATGAACAGATCCTAGTGTCTTAAAAGCTGTTCTTGTACATGATATACATACATAAGTCTGTCTAAAAAATCAGAATAAAATTAAAAGCAAAATCCGTTGCTGGTTTTAATTTTTGCTAAATTTAATTTAAATTTAATTTAATTTTATTTAATTTAATTTAATTTAATTGTATTTAAGTTTGTGCATTCATAAGTTTGATCGTAGGCAGTGAATTTCCTGATAAGGGCAATTCGTAAAAGGGTATGTGCAAATGTACTGAAATGACTCTAATATTAAATTGACGAAACGGTTAATTAGAGAAGAATCGATCTGAAAATTTCTAGCGCTAGTTTGAGAATTTACTGCATCTTTGCTGTTGGTAATTGGCTTCCACATTATTAATAGCTTTCAGCCCTCAATGCACAATGCGCCCTTACAACTATTATTCACTACGTCTTAGAAGGAACCAGCCAAGTAAAAACAGTGCCTAAATTTGAATGATAAAGTATTATACTGCATATATCTTTTCCTTTTTTCATGTATCATTTTTTTGCCGTTTTCCGTGAAAACAGTGTGGAAACACATCATTTGCTTGTCGCATCCAAGAAAAGTGCATCAGTCACCAATTAGAGCAACGCAATCTTATAAATAACTAAAATGAATAAACTTTAGAAAGCATGTCGTTTAAGGCACAACTCAAAGCTTCCATCATCCAACGTGATAGAAAGAGCTATTTCGGAACTCCACATTCAACGTGAACTGGATGCATGAGTAATCTGTCTGGCTTTTCACCATCACATCTCCAAAAGACTCATAAGCTTTTTAGTCTTGTTCTCCGTCAAACCACTCTTTTTCTAGAAATTGCACGAAATACTTAACCAAAACGAACTTGCAATAAACACGTGCTAGCATAAGCCCATGCCATTGTATTACATATTATGGATCAACGACTCAATGGACTAGAATCACACGAAAAAGTGTCAATGTACGACGCAATCCGTTTACAAAAAAACGTCGTGATGAAACAAAAAAGAGTTTTTAGGTGGAAAGGCACGTTCGACTAACCCACGATTAATGCAATCACCCAAATCAAGAGGATCAAACGTTTCGCTCGAGATGTGGTTGCTTTGAATTTGAGGGGGTCGCAGAAGGCGTACCAACGCTCTACGCTGATTACCGTTAGGGTCAGCACTGACACGGACATGGAGAAAGTCTGCAACAAGCAAAAGTTCCATGAATACTTACATCATGATGCATTTTCCTATTTTTTAAAATTTGTTTGACGTGATAAGCTTTCTCAGTATGTTTTAGCCAAAAGTTAGATATCTGTACAAAGTACTCCACATTCTCTTGAAATGCCCCATAGTGAGAGATAGTTTCACGTATAAGTCCAATGTTTTCTTTCACCTTCTCTCTATTTCTTTATCTGAACCCGTAAGAACAACTGCACAATATTTATTTTACAAAACTTTGACACGGAAACAAGCAACCGTCAAACATCAAATGTCAGACCGCGGAGATCACCTAAATGCTAAATGATAATGCATTTGGTTGCATTGATGCTTCCTTCAGAAACGTTTCTATTTCAGTTTACTGAAACCCACACATCGCATATTAATTAATTAGCTTTTTTAACATCACCACTCAATAGTGGGAAAGAGCTGAGTGTAAGCACAATACCCCTACGACGGCAGGAAGAAGGCAAGATCTTGAAAAGGAAAGTGCAACGTTGTAACATTTCAACGTCTCATTGCGGTTTATTTCCGAGAATGCATTCAGAAAAGTGAGAGGAAATGCTTAGAAACTGAAAGAGTTTCTTGAAACGGCAGCGGAAGTTCTGCCTTTTCTGTTTGGGGTAGCCGCAAAACCTCGTCCTGTTTAAGGAAACGTGGTATGCGGAACTCGTGTATAATGGGACGGGATGGAGTGTCCCCCATAAAACTCGTCCTAAATAATGTAGGGTTTTCCCCGGCACTTGTTGTTCCCAGCCAAATGGAAAAAAACGTTTTTAAAATAATCCAAAATGACTAAAACTGTCCAAAACATCTGCTGAACGCATTGCAGTGCAGCTAGATTTTGGACGTCTAAGATGGCAAGTATTGGTACTTTCCAGTAAGGAATAAATTTTAGTCTTTCTCCGATTCCAACACTAACGTGGGAACGGTTTCAACTGCAAGTCAAATTATGCAATAAGAAACATCAATTATTGTCAATTTGCATGTGCTGATTACGAATCCGGTGTCCGATTTTTGTAAGTGAGCAACCGCGAATTTTAAATTCCACTTTAAGCAATTTTATTGCATTGTAAAACAAGGAGCGCTTGGTATACATATAGATATATGATGCATGTTACATTAAGAGTGGCAGGTAAAAGTTTTTTGTGTAAATAACTATCTTTAAACGAAAACGACATTTAATTTTCAAGTAAATTAGTTCGTGCTTAATGTAACATACATCATGTACCTACAATGTGTATACAAAGCACTCTCTTTGTTTCTATATCCCATAAAAATGGCTTAAAGTGGAATTTAAAATTCGCGGATGCTCACTTACAAAAAACGGGCACGGGATTCGTAATCAGCACATGAAAATTGACTATAATTGGTGTTTCTTTTTGCATAATTTGACTAGAAGTTGAAACTGTTCCCTCGTAAGTGTGGGTATTTCCTAAAATTATTCTCAGCAGAATCTCTATTCTGCACCATTCAATTTCATTATTTACTGCTCACCATCATTTCTCAATAACCAAAACTTTCCACGTCCTTCAGCTCCTTATTTTCCCCGGCTAATTATTACTCAACAAAGTGAAAGAAGCAAAAAAATGTTTCATGTGGGCCTTTGATCTTTTCCAGATAAAGAATTTCATTTAAGATGGACGACGACGGGGAAGGAGAGAAATGATGAAAAGAAGAGCTCAGTGAAGCAGCCATACAACTACAGCCATACTTGAATATGAAGCATCTGCTTTGTCTCCGAAAAAGTGAAAGTTCACCCGAGACATTTACGTACGCATGAAAGTGAATGCAACAGAATGAAGCGAAACTTGTAAGTGTTCATAAAAAGAGCTAGTGGAAGTTGCCAAGCACCACCCAAATGAAGGCAATGAAAAGATTCGGCTGAACTGATTGTGAGAAAATAAATGAGACCCGGAAGAAAACTATGGAATGAGTGAGAACGTTAAACGATATGGTCCACGTACAGTTTCTGTTTCTAATGAATTCCCTTGAGCCATACGAGTTGTAATTAACAGAGTCACACGACAAGACGTTGGAGTGTTTCTTGAATATCATTTTAGAAATGCTACTGGGAAATACGATTCTCGGAAAATTTCCCTTGTGGCTATAATAAACCCCTAGTCAAGCTCCTTGTGGTCAAACTCTCTCCGTGGCCAATCTCTCAATATTTATTTAAAAATTTGGCTCATATAAAGAACAAAAATATTGGTGACCTAAGCTTTTAAACTATCCCGACAATACCAGCGTTTCAGGCGATGCCGTTATTACTGAGAGAAGTTCCTAAACGAACGACACGTGCCACGTTCGAAAGAGTCGGCAATAAAATCGGAATAAAAATCTTAGCACCTACTATACATATGTATTTGCAAAAACACTTCTAAACATTTGAAATCATTGGATGGTTTTGTATAGAAAAAAAGAAGGAGAGAATACTTTAGTCAAGTTATTCCCGACATACTCCTGACTTTATTGTGAATTTTTATTTTCAAAAACCCTTCCTAAAAATATCCATGTCCTTCCTCCCTCCATTAGGAAAAAGTTAATCTTATTACTAAAATTAATCTTGTTACAGTGAATGCGGTAGTTCTTTTTCCCGGTGTCAAAACCGTATTAAAAACCCACTTTTATATTTTACACTCTTGGTGCCCTTGGTTCTTAGATTTTTTCTCCCGCAGCGGAACAAACGTTATGACAATTTTCAATTTTGCTTGTCATCATTCTTTACAATCCCGAAAAGAGTAATGGAGAAAAGGGCATGCCTTCAAAGTAAGAACAATATGCAATCATCGCACTGATATTCGTTCGAAAACAAGAATATTTTAAAGATGCCGCACTTCCACCAAATTTCACGTGCATGACATTAGCAGGACGGCCTGAATAGGCTTGGATAGACAAAGTCAAAAAGTTTTATCACATTGGTGAAAGTTTAGCTATCCCTTTTAGTTTCGACGTAAAAACAAACTGATAAGATTTTTGAAAATTATTGCGAGCCATTTGATTATTTCGAGGTTTTTATGAAGAATATGCGTGTGCATAAATACATACATGGGCAATTCCATGGCAAGGCAGTATCATGGTATGGATTTGATGAATTGTTCATTCAACGCAGAAATAAAAGCGGAGGGAAGTCTCCAGCAAGTTTCGAGTGGGATAGCTATTTCAGAAGCCGTGACCTGTGTTTTATGTTCGTATCACATTTAATCTATAATTATTTCGTGTCGCAAGACGCAAAGTAGTCGTACAAAGGAGTCAACCGAATCTTGAGTTGATATTATTATAAAAGAAAAGTCAAATAGCAAGGAAACCTAGTGAAGCAATCAATGAAATTACATATCCACGTGGAAAAGGTTTACCTATTTATTTTTCCCATCTAATTTAAGCTAGTTTCAGTTTCTTCGCGTCGCATCATTTCTGAGCAATATCATATCCCAAAAGACATTTGTGCGGTGCAGTGGGCCATCAAAAGCTTTCAAAAATGTGATTGGGCCTTTCATCGAGCATAATCGCATTAATATGCTGCTTATTACATTCCAGGAGCAAGAATTTATTTATTTGTGAAAGCACTTTCTGTGCTTTTCCCTCGCTTCTTCAAAGAAAACGACTAGAATCAGAATTAGATACTGAATGCCATCAGAGTGCAATCAACCAGGGAAATAGATGTTTCTTAGTCATTCTAGAGCCAGCGGCCATTGTTATTGAAGGGGTCGTGTAGTAATAGGCAGCTTCATCATTTCTTATTGATCAAAATCAAGGTCTATAAATTTTCCCAATGAACTAACTGTACTATTGGTCCGCTAAATAATTCATCATGTCAGCATTTTCCATGGAATTCGAAAACTAACATACACACTTCCTTTGAGAAGTGGATTTATCAGGAAAAAGCAGTTTTCCATCACAAATCTCAGAAGAAAACCTTTAATTCCGCTCATCCAGGTCGGAAATTTGGATCTTGTACAATATCATAAAAACTTTTATATTTTCTTTCATCGGTCCACATATGACAAGAACTTTTTATCCATAAATGCTACTAAAGAAAGGAAGGGAATATTTATTTTTGGGGTAGGTTGGAAATCACAGGCCAATGTGCGAGCTGAAGCAAGATCCTATCGCAGGAAATCG
>JAHZMY010000344.1:0-14262 GCA_027743915.1 Seira sanloemensis
TAACGTCATAAATCCAGATGACAAACAAACTCCCAGACGAGCAAGTCTTTTAAGAATCAGTGAAAAAGGATCAACATCAGCATCTCGAGGCTCAATTATTTTCGATTAGATCAAATAAATAGTAAATTACATCAGGGAAAATCTAGGATTTGATGAATACAGGGAAAGGAGCAGTCTGAAAATTGAATGCTCTGCTGGACGAAAGACAAACTACATAATAAACGTAGAAGCGAACATTTGTTAAAACTTGACTGGCAAGATTGCCTTTAAAGATGTAAAGGAGCGTGTGCAACCAAAAATGGAAATACTCCTGAGGAAGTTTACTTTTCCTGGAGACTGGTAGACGTTGAACATTTTCAGTTTTTTCAGTCTGTTTCTTTCCTTCCAAATCCCCCTTTAAAAAGATCTCCAATAATATTCTCCAACATTCAATTTGAGTTGCGCCATGCAGCATGGCCCATGCTATGCTAAATAAATACCTGCAGTGCAATGCATACCTACATCCATTTTCACAGTTAACCGATGAAATGTCTTCAAGTCGGTTCGTGACGATACTAATGTTTGCTTGGTGGTAGGTAAAAATAGACGGCGGATGGAAACTGACTTGGCATGAACTCGCCTTCTCACAATAATGTTTAAGAAACATGTCGCACCACACAGCTCCCTTCGGAAATGGGAAGAATCAGCAGAAATTGAGTTCTTCATTTCAAATTTTGAAGTTCGCCTCGCATTAAATTGAGTGTGATGCAAATGTCGTTTCAAATGATATATTCTCAAAATTCTACGAAAAAAGTAGGTGGATAACTATAAACCATGAATCCATTTAAGTAATGAGTGTTGCGAGCGCAGCAGATAACTCAAACAAGTTTTACCATCCCAAATTCGCTTTCAATTTTGGCAGAGCATCGTGAAGCCAAAGTTATGCTCAAACTGAGCAGAGACATGATAAAGATGTTGATGAGAACACCAAATCTCCCAGATTTAAAGGAAGGAAGGAGTCAGAATTATGGAAAATGCATAATATTTAAAGACATGCATCATCAGAAAAGGAAAAGATATGATATACATATAAACGTCCATAATAATAAAAATATGCATGTACCCATTTATGCATTGGAATAATAATACAAACTTATAACACAAAATATTCTATTCATAGCAAACTCGCTTACCTCCAATCTGTACATTTTGTATGTATGTGCAGTCCTATGCAGTCTACTTACGTCTGGATGCTCCTTTACCGGAACATACACTTTTTCCGATAATGTGACTACTGGACCAATAGGTTCTGGAAGTTCGAGAGGTTCTTGTTTTGTGCCAGAGAGATGGAACAGGTTACCTCGTACTCGAGCAATCTCTGTAAAGAAAAATAAATAGCTCAATTTAAAATTAGGTTTTTGTTGACACGCGCTTACATTATGCTCATTATTATTTTTTCAAAACAAATCGTAAGTTTCACATTCCATTGACATATTTTCATCAATTTTTACTCTAATGATTTCTCTTTAAAAGTAGTTTTGACTTTGGTGCTAAAAACAAAAAAGGTGTGACACTTTTTTGTTGATAGAAAAGATGAGCCTAATACAATATTGTTCTATGTGCTCAAAAGTAAGTAGTATTCCAAACATGAAAGACATTCTAAAGGATTTTAAAAAAAACACTTCTCCTCCGAGTTTATTTATTGAAGAACAAAAGAATGAATTCCAAGTTTAAAAGCCTAATTTTTTTAAAAACACTTCTCCTCCGAGTTTATTTATTGAAGAACAAAAGAATGAATTCCAAGTTTAAAAGCCTCATTAAAATATGCTTTTGACACTAAAGCATCAAACAACATTTGAACTAACATCCTATTAGTAGAGTGAGAGATGCGAATGACATTTAGCTCCCTGCTCTTTGCAAGTAGTTCTTTTGCTACCAGACAAATGTACCATCATGTCCAAAGCAATTTAGAGCAATATTGTTTACTAATGAGTCCCTTAAACCAAACAGAAAATCAAAGACAAGGTAGACAATGCGCACTCACCAGTAATAATTAAAACAACAACCAAACNAAAACAACAACCAAACCTTTATGAAAAATACAAGGAGGGAGCCAAAAGCGCCACCAGGATTAAAGCAATCAACATCAATCATTTAATGAAGGTACATTGTGCAGTACAAGAAAAGCTGAATTTTCCATTAGCACATTCATTCTGACTTACAAAAGTGAACCAGAATCAATGAGGATGATGATGATGACGATATGTTCAAAATGTGTGATGTGGTGGGGTAGATTAAAATCGTAGACGCGTTTAAAAGGAGCACGTTTTGCAAACACACCACCATCAACTTATACACCTACGCCATCATGAGAGAAGTTGACCTCTAATTTTATATGATTTGCACAGGCTCAAAAGAGCGTTCATCAAAAAAACTCTTGTCGACTTCCTTACCACGAATTAAAACTTTGGTGCTTCACCCCAGTTTTCACACACAGACACAGAGATACTATTTCATATAGCTTTCCAATATGTCTATCTTTATTACGCGCAAAGGAGATCTTGGCCATCAACGAAGAAAATGACTTTTTTCTCGCAGTCATGACTTCTTTCAGGCTCCAAGCAAAAATATGAAAAGCCCAAGAGAACGATCAAATGTTATTTTTTATTATGACATTTCTTATGGCAAAGGGAAACTCTCTCGAGCTCTCCTATGATTTGTTAGAATTTCACCATATCTAGGACAAGCCCACAATTTTTATGTTTTATCGAACCAGTCAACAAATTATTATGCAAGTCAAGTCATTCGCTATGGCCCTGTAAGTGGTAAACTAATAATTAAGGAATGACAAAAAAATTATTATCAAAGGAAAAAATACTTTTTTTCGTCATGTTGTTGAACTAAATTTTTGAAAGAGAGAGAAATCCCATTACGAATGTTACGATGTGTTGTCTCGCTATGAATTCAAATTTGGAATTTATTTGTCTGCAACTCCTCATGCGAATCCGCACGGTGGAACACCAGCTCTGACAAAGTTGAAATCGATGTTACACGAGAGTACTGAAGAAATGCCAAAAAGAAAGTTCACGGATACCACAAAGTTCAAAGTATTCTGCTCACTCAAGCGCTAATTGAGTAACGCAAACTTAAAACCTCTTCTGCAATGAAGAGTCCCGTCTGACTCGAAATGTCGCCAAGAAAGAGGAAAATGCTTCTGTCAGGTAGGTACTAATTCAACTACTGCAATTAATTTGTTCACTGCAATTAGTTTTTGAGCTACGTGTCGTGTCATGCAAGACTTGCTAATAGCTGTGTAGCTTTATGTAAGCATCCCTTCGGGGCGATAATAAATGACGACGGGGCATGATATTGGCCGCATATAATTAGTAGATTCATCAACAATTCTTGAAGTGTACAGAGAAATTCCCTTATAAGTACGTATCAATGTCCAATGTAGCTGTAAACGTAATGAGCAGGGATGAGAAAGGGGAGGAGGCGCGGGCAAAGAAAACTTGGTTTGATTGCAAAAAAGACATGTTGTGTTTGCTTGTTGATCTCAAGTAAAACAATGCAATAAATTGGCAAACTTTGTCAAGAGAGTAGGCTTGTTACTGGCAAGAGAGGAAGAAAGACATAGTGCCATTTATTTATTTACGGGGCACATGTAGACCTTAAACAAAAAAGGCATCTTTCTCAACAAGTAGCAGCAGTTTTGTAAAACCTGACATGATAACACGAGATGGAACACACGTCACATCAGTGTGAGAACATGAGTCGAGATTCTCGACCCTGTGCTTTTTATATTTTCATGGGAGAAGCCATTCAAAAAATACATGGTGAAGCTTTCACAGAGTTCATTTATTTCCTTGCATAAAGCTGACAAGCCGACACCTCTTCCACTTCACTCTTCACATCCACCTTCCCGCAAGACTAGGGAGAAGAGAAGGGAAAAACGAAGTTGATTTGAACCCCTGTCAACGTATTATCGTTGTCATCATTTTCATCAACCACACTTCATCTCATCGCTTTGATCTGAATCAAATACAGCGTAAATTAATAGAAGGGCACGCATACCACTTAAATCCCATTAAATTCAATTAGGACTTTTCCTTTGTACTCTGTGATGACATAGTAGTAAAAGGAAAAGGGTGGCACAAACGCCGCTTAAGGAATGGGTGATTTGCGGTGGCGTACGAAACATGCTACAGAAATGAGCTTACTTACATATATAGTGTCACCGACATTATGGCATTCATTATGAATACGTCGAAACAGATTAGAATAGGTAAAATAATAATTTTGTCACTTGTTTCAAGCATGGCAGCTTTCAAAAATATTACCGGCTGCATCTGTTTGTCAGGCAATTCAGTATCTCCGCAGCTCTACTCTCCTCTCATCTGACTTTCACCAGAAGGCATATTGTAAAACGTAGATTTCATTATGATAGCTCAGCAATTACGAGTAACTCATACTGTTAAATGTAGCATCTCCCACACGCAAAAGCTGAATGAAAAGAACCAACGTTTCTCTCCCCTATTTTCGGTCATGTAAAGCTCTTCTTGTATAATAATGAATCATCGCGAGTATGCCTACCATTTAACTGCGCACGTTTAAGAGAAAGGAAATAAAACGGCGGATGAGATGCACCTCCAACAGCATATCATAAAAAGGTGTTACCACCGAACGAATATTTAATTAATGCTAGCCAGCGCCACATCTCTAAGTTTGCAGAGAATAACCAGCCCACATATTATATTTTGCCAGTTCCCTCCTCATTTTTTTCTTTATCTCCCATTCCATTTTCATCTCTCAACTCTCAGGCTTGAGAAGGGTTTGTGTGTGCGTATAGTAAAAAATCCAAGTCACTGTAATTAATTACAGGGGTTGTACCTTAAAGTTAGACCAACCTCAGGAGCAAAATAATCTTAAAGAAAAAATTATAATGTTCCTCGCTCTACTTGTGTGCAGATTCTTGCAATAGACTGCATATACGGTTCCAAGGGTAAAAATGTCTATAAATGACTTTGCTTCCTATCTAATCTCTTGGCCTCTTCTTCTTCTTGTTCATGTGAAACTGGTGAAATGATATTGAGGCTTTTGGCTCTTGCAGAAATACTGGCATCTCTCTCAAAATGAAGTCACGAGTTAAGCCAGAAACGTGGATAACGTAATATATCTATTTGCTGGCGAAGGTGAAAAAGCATACTTTTCCCTACGGCTTTCCTGTAAAATCCACGAAAGAATTCTGCTTTCAATCCAAGACAACCCGCATCCCAAACTCCGGAATGCGTATCTCTAGCAAATGTTTTTGTCATCCAGAATGGGAGCATGAAAAGGCCAACCAACCTTGGCTAATGGATAGATGGATGGTTCAAAATAGGATGAAATTAGAGGATAAAGAGCGCCATTCCACACGGTCACATTTTACAATATTTTCTCCATTTCGCTACTATAATAAAACTTTGGTTTAGTTTGACAAGAGTGAGAATTCCAGAGAAATTTCTCCGTGTATACCCAAAAGAGAAGATCATCAAGAGGAGGGAAATGATGATGACGATGACACTCCTAAACTAAACTACCACAGCGGTCAACAACATTCCCGCAAAAAATGGAGAGGAAAGTCTACCTTCTCCACTACATTTCATTCCCAGTGTCCATCCACTTGTCTATTTTATTCCCATAATAATCAGTAAGCAATAAGTGGAATGAGGAGGAGCACGTTATCAGCTATAAGTTACTCGTAAGCATGTACTCTCTTTGGGAGTTGGACAAGGGTTCTCTTTCACCAAATGGATACGGTTACCTCTCCAAAAAAAACTAACTAAGAGTCGCACTGGTAATAGACAATAACACATACATCCATACATTCCCGTACCAAGACAGCGACAGATGGCCAAAGTTGCCCTAATAGGTTAAAAGATTAACGTCAACCACACACACACACACGCTCACAAATTCACATTTTTATAGGAAAGCGTAGGCCCTAATACTATCATTGATAGTGCAGCTCAGATTAGCTTCTTTTTTTCGCTAGGATAACTTCACGACAAAAACGCGACATGATCAACTTTTTAGTTTGAAAAGAAAGTTTAGGTATCCATGAATCATGAAAAAAGACTCGCAACCAATTGCACTTTTTGATGCTGGTTGGCTCTCTCCCGCTGAATTCGGCTCTTTGGAAGGAGAGAAAGACCATAATCGTTCCCATCATCGTCATCCATTCTATTGAGCGTAGGGTGAGAGCTACTCATCAGCCCCAAATAAAAATATATAACCAGTCATTTAAGTTAGTTTGTGCAAGAGACTTTCGAGCATTCCGTTTTCATATGTTTTTTTTCAATGTGGACGAGAATCATCTCCATTTTCAACCTTTTGGCTATCAAAATTTGTTCACTTGTGTGAGTAAAAAACGATGATGACTGAATCGAGACAATATTTGGTAACAAAGGTAATAAAGAGGAAAAACTACTAAAAATATTTTTCTGCTTGCCGGTGAGATGACTTGTCCTTCTCATTCCGACAGAGTAAACCCAGACTATTAACGTGGCAAGTAGAGCGATAAAATAAACGTGGTCACATGCATTGTCTTTTTTTATTGACTTGCACCAAATACATTTAGAAAACGATTGATGATGACTCCATCAAAGGTAAATTGACACAAGAGGTTTTGAAATGTTCATTTCTCCTGATTTCCTCTCCTTTGAAATCATTAAACCGTGATCATCATTAGAAAACCTGTTTAAATCAGTGAGTCTGGCAAAGAAGGATTTCTTCTTCCTAGAGCTTTTCCACCCACGCACATGCACAAGCTAGCCTTAATAGCTTCATGTGCCATACATTTTTTGCCTTTGACCAATGGAGAGAAAATCTATTCAAGTGTAATAATCAAAAAGTAATATTTCATCCAAATAACAATGTAAAAAGCGAAATGCGTGCTCACTTGTCTTACTCTTTTTCCTTTTACCCTTTTGCCATATACTGCAACTCAAATAAATTCAAGATGGAAATAATGATGACCACTGCAGTAATTCTTTTAGACGAGGCGTTTCCCCCTTTTTCGAGTTTTTTTTCTTTATTTGAAAAAAAGCCACAACAAAAGATCCCATGTGGTGAGCAGTGAGTAGGTAGATGTCTTTTCTTCCCTCATCTGAGAATCATCATGGTCAATTCATCATACCACACAAAGCATTTTAAACAATTTACGTAGGTAAGTACTACAACGCTTCTTCAAAGTTTTCACGAGAGTAGCGATCGCCCGATGAGAAGAAAAACTCTCCCAACGATAGTGAAGCTATAGGAGACGGCTTTTCCTCAAAGCGTCTCAATCTCAAATACTTTTTTACGAAAAAGGTTTGAGAGCAACTTTTGCTAGTGCCGTAGTTGGTAAAAGGTTCTTCTTTTCCCGCAGGAAGGTTTTCTACTCAAGATGTGTATCCGTCACTGGCTCTTCGTCTTTAAAAGTACATAAAAAGCGATCTATCTTCTTGCTCTCACATGTCCTGTCGTGTCTTCTATCCCTCATGGATTTTTTTTGTCGCCAGAAAGGTGTGAGTGAGATCACCACCCTTCACCCCACACACATGTGAGCATCGCAAGATTTTTATAGTATGGATGCAATGTGCATAATATATTCATGTAATTCGCCGCCAATTTATCTCATTCAGGAATCAATTGATCGCCTTCGCCTCGATTTTTTCCGTGATGCTTTTTTCTCTGCTTCGCCGGCTTGGAGTAAATAAGGACAGGATGCGTTGACCGCATGTACTGTGACTTGTACGCTCGCTATAAGTTGTACAAGTTATTGGAAAGCTAAATCATCCAAAAATAATGCATTGGTGGACACCCACACACGCACATCACCAACTGTCATGCAAAGGCAGACCATCCCGTCTCGTCATTTAAATCAGATTTGTCATTATTTTCCGATTTCACGTTCTCAGTATTTTGGAACGTTACACTGTCATAAATACACGCCTAGAAGCGTTGAAAAAGTTTAGCGGTACGTTTAGCAGAGTAAGGCTAGCATAGATTTTAGGTGAAAGCACCAAGAAATCTCGGCCTACAGCCCGCCATGTGCATATGTACATACATACATATATATACCTACATAGATAAAATGCTTTTACACTTTGAAAACTTCGACAGTTGCAAAGTTTCCAAACAAATTGGTCTCGGGGTGAATTGTGAAGCCAATAATGTCATAAAACTATGTATACAACCTACAGCAATCCATTTAAGTAGGCAGAAAGCATTTTTCGCCAAAATTCCACTCGAAGAAAAAATTCCCAAGAAGCAATTTCTTCAGCTTCTGGTACATATGTACGCGGGCAAAACTCTATTCTCTTCCATACGTAAAATATCAAGACGAAGAATTCGTTCCATTGTCCAATACTGTCCCATAAATTTCATTAATTCTGCCTCATTTGATTTGTGTGTGAGTGAAAAAGGTAGCGTGCATACGCGTATTTAAGATGACGATAGTCAAGCCTAATGCGCTGATGATGGTGAGATCACGCCGTATCGTATATCCCCTTTCCTTGTACTTGGCCAACTCAAAAGAGTCTTTCAACATTCTACGTCTTGGTTTTTTTACTACACCAACATAAAGGCGTTATGAGTGAGCCACCACCGGCAACGTTTACCTGGTGCATACTTTTTATACGTATTGCGGTACCTCTCACACTTTTATTTATGTTTCGGTCGCCTCGTCCATATTACTCGTTTCATCATCACACACAATCGTCATCAACTCATTCCATTATGTTAACCACATAGCAGGAGAAAACTATTCAGCAATCCGCTACTAAAATCCTTAATATTCTATTTCCATTACGCGAAACCCACGGGGAAACAGTGAAGAACGGAAATTCCATTAGAAAATAGTGTGAAGACTATGATTTCATCCAGGTTTTCTCACGATTTCCGGGTATTTTCCGGAAAAGTTGTAACAGATGGATGGGACTTTTTGTTGTGGTGGGTCCACCAAACAACTCAAACCACTACAAGCGAAATCATGATACATAAAAAGTTGGGTAATGTAACTAGTTCTCCTTTGAATGAAGCAGTAATATTAATAGGCCCACATGCATACGTGCTTCGTAACGTCAACAGTCAACGCCACTTGCAGGGCAACTTTTTTTTTAAAAAATATATGTGTTTAATGGACTGTGTTACGTACGGTGCATGAGTGTATGTAGGTATGTGCATTGTGTGCCTACGCCGTTGTAAATGGGGAAAATAAGATGCAAAGCCGTGATGCGTGGGCACTTGCTTTGGCTCGGCCTTATTACTACTTTATCAGAAAACTTTCCTTTTGTGCATCCATTTTAGCCCACTGCATACAATTGGGCATTACTTCTTAAAGACTTGCCTTTCGTCTTATTTAATTACCAGAAATCTGCTTAAGTTGTGTTTTAATATTAAAAATTCATGCCGTATTTTAAGTAATGATGACACAGTTTGTGCACCAAGCCAAACTCTAGCCAATTGGTAACAATGTGTTTTGTGCACAAGTACATATATCAATTTAAAATATTCTCTTTGGGAGCAAATACGGGTATTTTAAACAAAACAAGTTGAATTATTCAAATTAATTTTTCCATCATAATCATAACTTAATCCAGTTGGACGGGCGCACGGAAAAGAGAGATAGTAAGTTAGGGGAAGCGCACGACGTCAAATTAAAACGATACTTAAATGAAGGCCGTAACGGCTGAAACGGCCATAAACACTTATTACATTACCATTTGAAGACGCAATAAAGAAGATAAGTGCAATAGAAAATGGAGACTGTAGGACAAAGTCAAGCTGTGTTTGCTCTCAAATGTTGAAACTTGCCTTTTATTTTTGAAATTTTGTCAAAAGTTTAGGAACAACGTACCAATAAAAAGTTTAACTCGGGTTCTATTTTCATCTAGTTCTCATTCACTTCATTTTTGTGTCCTCCACATTTCACCGTCTTGAATTTGAAGAACGCATAATGTGTTCAAGAGGGAACAAGTAAAGATGACGAATACTCTAAAGCTATTAAGAAAGAGAGAGCAACAACTTTCCATGAAAATACCCAGACCAAAAAGCTCGCCCACGATAAAAGAGAGAGAGTCGAGAATTTTTTTAAAAAGTTGAATGCTTGCATACACTTGAACAGCATTACGTTCGTATCATTTCCACTTTCAACTCGACTAAATTTTTCCAACAATTTTTTTAAAAGAAATAAAATACAACTCCACAAACTTCTCTATTTCTCCCAAGATAAGCATTTTTTTCAAAGATCAAATTTGAAGCATTTTATGTAGGAATCCGCCTGCATAAAATTACATTAAACATGTATGTCCTCTCAAAATGTCTTAAAAATACGGCTCCTGGCACCGGCAGAGACTAGTAAATGTATGGAAAGTACGAAAGTGGCGTATCACACAAAAAAAGTGAAAAAAAGTCAAACGGAAAGTTTTCCATCTAAATATACAAAATAATGTGTACGTCGTGTATGCCACTACTGGTAAAGAACAGGGAAATTGCTTCTTCCAGATTACCTTAACATTTATTCCCAATTCTTAAAGTTACTGGAGAAGGGGTGCAAGCCTTCCAGAGGAAACATGAGGGTTGGAAAATTAAAAAGTTCATGTGCTTTAGAAAAAATACTGAATACTCTGGATTTATCACAGAAAGAATTCTATTGTACAAAGTGAGTTACACTCTTTCGTCTCCATAAAATATGATGATTAATATTGTACAGGGGGAAATGTCCGTGTCGGTGCATGAATTGTCAATCACAGAAAGAATTCTATTGTACAAAGTGAGTTACACTCTTTCGTCTCCATAAAATATGATGATTAATATTGTACAGGGGGAAATGTCCGTGTCGGTGCATGAATTTTCTCAGAGAACAAGCATACCAAAGTTTTAATGAGTTTTGCATTATGGTAAACGTGAAACAACAGGAGCATAAGCTAACCATGAATGAATATAATACAACAACAGCGATTTTTTTGACTTGGTTGGTCAAAGAGTTCGGAAAATATAAATAATACTACCGGCAGCAAAAAGCGTTGCATCTGCATTTCACCCATACTTTCCTGCTCATTGGTTTCCTTCATCTCAGACTTGGAATCATATCATGCCATTATGCTATTAGTACATTAAGGAGTAAGTTGGCATGCACGATTGACCTCAACTATATATGTATGCATATATGGAGGTTGTAGGTATGTTTATGTTTTCTGGGCGCACACAATGAATAGGAAAAACAATGTAAGGGATAAAAAAATCTAATCAAATGAATCCAGAGAATTTATACCCGTAGCCAAAAATTCTTGCCGCATGCAACATTCCAAGTAAATGTAACGCCATACTACGACGGTGGAAGTTCCGGCTTTTACATTTTTTGTCCACAACTGGCATCGACTTCCCTATGATTTTTAATATGAAAATGTTGGGAAATAAAAACAAAGTGGGGAGAAAGGAATACTAGCATGCATAATAAAACAAGGTGTGCATTTATGCTGGACTATGAACATGATTTTTTTTTTAAAACCTAAGCTAGGAAAAATCAGTCTTGCTGATTTCCTTTCGTAAAGACCATGTGATTTAAATAGAAAAATATTAAACCAAAGCACAAAATCATTAGAGAAGCACAAAAAGAATGTGAAACGTGTTGAAAAAAAAACAGGCAGGCTCTGCACCATTAAACAAAAAAGGAGTTAAGTTGGAGAGACCGAGAGAAAACACAGGTGCCATTTTCCGTCAATGCTGAAACCTCCTTTGCTACCAGATCTTGAGCAAACTTGAAACAAGTGCTTTTTCCTTCGTCTTTTCACTGTGCTTTGTACTCTGCTTCTGCTCTATAGCTTCCAATGAATGCTCGTCTCCTTTAAATTTTTAATCAATAAGACAGGGAGATACTACGGGATTAGGATGAAGTGTGCGTGGGCTCCGGGCTCTTTCACTTTTCAGGTTAATCAAACCATGATCGTGAACACGTTCAAGATTCTCCCAATTTGTTGGCATTTTATTATGCGAAGCGTCCCCTTTTCTAACATTACCTTAATATTTTGCTTTCTAGTCTCACTCAAGAATTCTTCATGTGTTTTTCTGCACCAAGCTAATTATCGGCATAGCAGTTTCGGAGAGTTCCCTTCAAAATGCAAGAAAATGTTTAGAATTTCACAGGGTGCATTGTGCTTCCCAGCAGCCCAGGGAAAAAAAGTTCAATCAATGGAGGTATTGAAACGTATAGGGAAGCCATTTTACAAAATTACCATTCCGCCCTTTTATTTTTCTCGTCGACAATGTAATCCACAAGATTAGAGCTTGGTCGTTTGCTTCACTTCAAAACTTTTACCATTGTCGCATTTCGATGAGGCCATAATGGCTGAACAATCTGGGAGAACAATAAAGTTCAAAATAGCCGTGATGCAATACTAAACACGCAAAATAAAGCTTTCCAAAAACTTTGTGGTGCTTTTAAAACACGTTTTCTATAACTAGTCCTAATAGAATGTTTTTCTTCCATAAAAATAGAATGGACTGACGGCGAGTGTATGTGAGAGGACCGAAAAAATACTGAAGAGGAGTAGGATGCAATGTCATGAACTTTTTATTAAAATAATATGCTAATTTTACATTCATTTCAATCTATCTAAAACTTTCAATATTAACGTTTTCAAGATACATTATTATTATTATGATTTTTTGCTCTTTTCCAGTAGGTGTAAAGATTGACTCCACCAAAAGCTTTTTTCTCTCTTGCATTTATCATCATTTTGAATCTCACACAATGCCGTTCCCCTTGGAAAATATTTTGATCTGCACGGTTTTACCGTACAGCCCTTTCGTTTTGAGGGGAACAAAAGCACAATGGCCAATGAATTGGTTGCGCTTTAGCTCATTAAAAAAAGTGTGATAAAATAACGCAGGCATTCGCTCCACACCACCACAACGTCGATGAACACGAATGAAAAGATTGAGACTTGCAAGTAAACTCTAAAAATATATAATATGCATCTGACTGATCATATCATTAAATGCTGAAACATTAAAAAGGCAAATAAGGGCAAAGAGAGAGAGAGAGAGAGAGAGAGAGAAGTCAACGTAACGTCTATCTTAATGACCTGCAACGTCGCAGTAAAAGAGGAAGTTCTTTTCTTCAAAAGCAAATACAATCAATCAGCCACCCGTCAACCTGTGAGGCGTTGATACAACCCTGATAAAAATTGTTACTCGTAAAAAAATTTAGCAAATTTTACTCGCGAATGTAAAGTCACTCCCTTCTCAATTAGAGTCTTAGCAAGGTGCAATTTTATCATTTGATTCGTAATCTACGTAATGGAAAATGATTTGATACGACTGTATCCTTGGTCTGAATCTACTTTAAATGCAATAACGAAAATATAATTTCCTTCTAGATGAAACTTCTAAAGTTGATGGAAAAAATGATGGAAGGCTAATCTAGTCAGTCATCTCGTCACAGAAGAGCACTTTCTCAGCCATGTTACGTATACGCAGCATATACATGTTCGTAAATTCATCAGAATTTAATTTTGCGTTACAGATGGCAAAAAACTCTTTTAATTTCTCAATTTCATTTGAGTTAATTATAACGAACATAAATATTAAACTTTCGTCAGTTTATAAAGTGTCCTTCTGACGAAACCATTTTTCACTCGAGTCTACTGCACGGGTATGTAACTTTATTTCATTTCATCCCCGCACGAACGGAAAGCAAATTTTTGCAAAGTGCTTGTGTGCCCTCCTCCTCCTCCCTGTCATTTGAATTCTCTCCCTTTATTTCAGCGACGAAATAACTTGTCTTCATAATTTAACAAGAGCAATTACGGTGCACATGTTATGAAACAAGCTGCGCATTACTCATGAATAATAACGTGGGTACTTACTTATTAACCTGCTTCCGTTTTACCATTTGGAATGTTTATAGTATTTGCACATTTACAGGGACACGTCAAGTCATTCTTTGTAGCATCCGATGTTGGCAATTGTGTATAAGATTAAGGATGACTCGCATAAACTCATTCTTAATCAGCATGGGTAGCTCGACCTCATCGTTGACAAAAAGTCATTTGCAGTGCCCTCCTTTATAAAATAACTGGCTCTTCCCCTATCGCATACACCTAGCATACTTTTTGGCATTACTGCGTGATCAAATTTGCGAAACGTGGATTACCATACTCGTTTCAGCCCCTTTTGGTCCATCACTCAAGACTCAAGACAACCATTTCAAGTTGGGGAAAGAGCGACATAAATTATTTTAATATAACAAAATTCAAT
>JAHZMY010000345.1:0-23429 GCA_027743915.1 Seira sanloemensis
GGAAAAACCCATGGAAGAAACGCGTGTGGAAATTTTGTCCTGGAAGCCATGTCCGTGTATGAACATGGCCTGGTAACCGGGTCACCAACCCCATGTTTACAGTGTAAAGTGATTTCTCCTGTAAAAGTTATAATGAATATTTAAGAGAAATAGAAAGTGAAAAAGATATATAAATTATGATAGATATGGCACACAAGGAGAAAAACTTTCACGTGTGAACATTTATTTAGAGCATATAATGCATATCTGTATCCGATCTAACCGGGACAAAAACACCAACTTTTCTTTCATGCTCTGGTTTCTTTCTTTCATTCCGCTATTTCATTTTCATTTGAATACAATAAATGGGAAAGAAGAAAAAGGAAATGTGGAGTTTTTTCTTATTTTTTAGAAAGGTGCTTGCTCTTCTCTCTCTCTCTCTCCGGTGCTTTTACTTATACGTTCCTACCCAACATAGATTGAGAGAAATGGAGTGAAATAAGGATGGAACAGGAGTAAAAGTACAAGCTGTGTACTCAATTCTATTAGCTGACTTTAGTGAAACGAAAGAATTTTTTCCTTCGCGGAAAAAGTATACAATACACAATGATAACAAGATTATAACATGGTTCTTTTCTTATGTATTTCTGCCCTATTAGCGTTTAGAGAAACTATAAAACAAAACAGACGTATATTTTTTACAGAGGGGAAAAGTTGTTCAATGGTGGAGTAACAGGATTTATTTTTTCCGTACACAGAATGTGCACATTAACTTGGCTCTTCTTGTGTTCTTCTTTTTGCTACTGCTATAATCCCGTTACAATGTATGAGTAACCTTGGTGGCAACGGAACTGCCATTGTGAGATCCGATTCTCCTTCATGCTATTTTTAAGCAAGGCTTTTATTTTCACAAATAAGATAGATATATGTATGTATGTACATGCTCACATTTGAAAAAAACGTAGATAAATGGTGGAAAGAAACAAATTGAAATAACATTTGGCCCCATTTTTACTTAAAGCATAAAAGCTCTTCCCTACATTTATGGGTAATGAATAAAGCTATTTTCAAATCGCAAAAAGGGAGAGCCAGAGCTACTTGCGTATTGATTATTTGAACTACAATGCCAACTTTAAGCTAGACACACAAGCCTTCCTTTTTTGCATTTTTAGTTGTACACAAATTCCTTTTACATATTCTCCTTGTGCCAGTGTGTAAGTTAGAAAGGGAAAGCATGTTAGAGAAATGAAGAGAAACAACGAAAGAGCATCAAACATCGATTCATTTCTTTACATCGCCCATCCATCTAATCAATTTGGTTTACAGGGCAATCCATATTTATGCTTCTGAAGAGAGTTCCTTTCCTCCATTACAAAAACTGGCGTCAAGAAAAATGTAAAGATATGGGTTGTGAGAGTACCCTTTACCTCCATTTTCTCAAAATTCATCACATCTTATCTTACTTATGCATATTTATGTAAAGTAAGTGCGAGAAAGCCAGTAAGCAGGAGAAATTGTAATTCTCACATGAATACGAATCCTCTCTCTCTCTCTCCTTCCCTCCTCCCAAGAAACCAAAGATGTTATACATATTTTTGTCTGGGTCTCAAGTAAAATGGGAAAATAGGAGCTCGAGAAAGACGAGAGGATGTGAAAGGTAGCATCAAAAAATATCTCGAATATGGTATAGACAAGCATTATCACCAGCCATTATCACCTTACTACCTGTCTTTTGTACATTGTTCAGTGAAATGGGAGTAGGAAACAGGTAAAAAGAAGGGCTTTTAAAACAAAAAAATCCTATACGGCAGAAGGAAGGCATCTGTGTTTTCATATAAAGTATATTGGACCCCGGCAAGAGCATTACTAATGTATGTAGATTTCCACAAGAATATTATGCATAATATGACTATGACTCCTCTTATTTTTTCTCCGGAAGAGAAAACAAGGTGAGGAAATGGGAAAGTAGGTGCTGAAACAAAAAGCTTGATGATGTTAGTTGATGGTAGTAGTGGATGCGGGGGAAAGGGGACTCCGCACACACACATATATGCATATAAGCAAATGTACATACTCGTACAATACTCGTATCTTCGTACTTGTGAAAGGTGAAAAAGAAAGTGGCGTTGGGAGCACCAGAGGAGAAAGAAACTGAGCAACAAGGGTAAAGCGAGAATTTATGATTCAATTTGCACATGGAGCTCTCCTCATATACCTACGCGCTCACATAAATGCACGTATAGCGTGTGATGTTGAGTGAGCAGAGTATTATTACTGGGAGAAAGGTAAAAATAAAATGATGATACTGATGGCAGCCATGATACTTACGGGATGATGCACCATCTACCCTCCTTATGAGCCTCACTGTCTTTTTAATAGTAGAGAATTGTAGGGAGGCAGCGGAGAAAAAAGAGCGTCTCATTCTTTTCCTCCATCCTCCTCCATCGTCTTCATCTGCATTGCAAATGGATTTTTTACTCTCTTTTGTCTCAAGGCAAGAAAATGTCTTTCTGGGTTTGAGTCAAGCCTTATACTGGCGGCTTGAGCTTACGCTGCCAGCACTAACTCTTTCGATCCCCCGAAGAATCCCTTTCTCACATCGTCTCATTATGGGCATCACCATTCATCACAACACTTTTTCTTCAGTTACACACTTTCATCTTGAAGTTTCACGCGGGTTTTACCTTTCCCTCATTGTGCACCTCTCTTCCTTTCACTCCAAACGATGTGCGGGCAAAATGTGGCGCAAGAATGTATAACAACGACATCGGAAAATGGGTTGCTGTGATGCCAAAGAATAACTTTTGAGTTTGAGTCAAGTGCCTGCTTTGTGCCAACTCATCAGCTTTAGCTGAAAAACGAATGATGAGCTAATAAATACGAAACAATCGGATTTTTAGATTCAAATGCATAATCTACACTCGCAGGAACGGCTTTGCTTATTCATTCTTTTAATACTCGATTGAGGCTTCTTTCCTTCATTTATTGAGAGCCTCGTACTCGCTTTGTGCATTAAAATACAAAGCGCGCGGCAGCTGTATTCTATCCATTTTATGGAAAAGGTGAACAAAAAACTTTGTTTTCAACGCTAATTAGGATGCTTTTGGATATTTGGCGATTTCGGAGAACGAATTTGAAGTTTTTTTTGTGTGTGTGTGTGCGGTACATCAATCTCTTGCACACAGACAAAACCTTTGTCTGTTCGGAAAAAGTTAAGTACGAGTCTTTTTGTTGATCTCAACTTTTCAATGTGTTACTTTCTTGTTTTCCAATCGCTCCAAACTCAAGTTCTAGTTTTGAGTGCGCACAAGTAGTAAATTTGATTTTTTCTGTAATCTGTCTGGCTGTCTGGATGCTTTCGAGCAACGTATCTGGAAACTTTTTTATGATCGAACTTGACTGGCCTAAGCCACTCATTGTGGACGTGAGGAGCGTGATTCATCCTCCAGACTCTAAATGTATAAGGCATCAAAAGTCCAATCTTTTCCGCCTTTAGATCGGTGCAGCACTCCAGCATTCAGAAACGAGTGAGTTCAATTTAAAACAAATTTTTAATTGCAAAATTATTGATGAGAATCGCGCAACGGAGAAAACGTGAGGTATGCCACGGAACGCATGTCAATGTGTCCCATAAAAAATGGAGGAACCAGATATTTATTGTCCAAAAACAGGAAAAAATGCCATTCGCTAATTCATTCTAGGAAGAGGCTCGTCTCGGCTTACGCTGTCAATGGCGTTGTGCACTTGTCACAGAATGAAATATATTTGGAAAGAGAGAAAAGGGAAGCATGGATATCAAATATCTTTCGTGTAAAAGAAAAGAAGGTTGTCGACTTTTTCCCTTATTATCATGCACACTGTAAATTTTTCTCGATGGTTCAACCAGAAGGATGAAATGACAGAAGGATAGTGCCAACTTTTTTTTGGGCCACGCATTCAATCCATTCATGAAGCACGTAGATATTTTCCACAGGGCAAATAGTATGAAACAAGAAGTGAAATAAATCGACAACACAATAACAGCTCATTCAATAATACCCTTTTGTATCCCGCATATTTGCTACATTTATTCTTTACGACAGGGCATAAAAGCCAACAAACCATGATATCTACTTTCTTCCACACACACACACACACACCATACCGTCAACTTACTCCTTATTACGTAGCTGAAGCATTCAGCGGAGTATTGATTTAACCTCGATGTCTGTCCGTCTGCCCGTCCGTGAGTACGATAGCGCCTAAACTGTTTTCAATCAAACTTGGCATAGTGACTCCTTGTAGCCGTCGGACCAACTGTATAATTTTTGGGGGCTTATCGGTCAGGGCGTTCTTAGTGACGTCGTAACCGTCAAAAGGTATTTAAATATATCGCTGAAGAAAATTTGGTGTCAAAATGACCGTATTGATGAGAAAATCATGGGTGTACGGTTAGATTTTTGGAAACAAAGGCACTTATCCGATAAATGGCCGTTACAGTCGTTGAACATGAAAAGTACATGCAACATATCATTCAATTACTCCAAATATCATGGAGACTATAAAATGACGTTTTCCTCAGCTGATTATTTCAGCTACGTCGTTAATGTTGCCCTACAGCAGGATTTTTTCTTTGTATTGTCTATTCGACACACACGTAAAAAAGAAAAAAAATGTAACCGGAGCAGTGCAATAATGTAAGCTAAAGTAGCAGTAAAAATGTGACATAGTTCACCACTAGCGCACTATTCCATTTATATTCGTGTGGTTTACTTTGGTCTCTTGCCTTTTTTCGGGATGGCGTGTATGTGTCTACATGAACAAAACAATGAATGGAGAAGAAATGAAGCTTGTGATAAACGCCAAAGTGAAAGTTACAAGGAGCGTAACGAAATTTGATGTTCTTTTCTTCTTTTATCCGCGAGGAGTAAATAGCGAAATGCTGCATGTTTCCCTGGAAGCCTTAATTTTTTATCTCCTTCCATTCCTTAACAGATATTGGAACCATTATTATTTGTGTAGGGAAAAACTCACCATAATCTTTTTGAGTGTCATCCTCCACAAAATATATACTTTTTAGGGCTTTAATATATAATGAGGATATTGTAAAGCATGACATGAACCCGCTGTGCCAACTCGGCTTAAATAAAATATAACAAATTTTCACGATACGGATGTTATGATGATACATTATAATATTTATTAGGGAAATACCAAAAAAACTTATTCATGCGATATGGCCAGTAAAATATGTTAATATGCTTACATATATGGCATTTGGTGGCGGGGAGAAACCACAATCGAGGAAAGTATATAGAGCAAGGAAACATAAAAACAAAATGGATACGGTTATCCAAGCATTTATTCATTTGAGAAATGGAAAATGTAAAAATTTGTAGCATCCGCCTTCTTACGGTACCTGCAGTATACAATTCATGAATTTGTTTGTGCAAGAAGCTAATTTGTTTGTTTTACGCTTTCCCTTTTTCATACTGGAGACGTATGACCGTAAAAAGAGAATGCAAGGACGTAATTTGGTCAAGGCGTATGTTCTTATGTCTGTATAATATGTACATATGTACTACTTACTTACACGCACACGTTTACTTATATGTAGGTACATATATGCTATGCCATTTTGGAAGTGAAATGTAAATTTACTCATGGCCCAGTAATAATACATTTTAAGTAAACAGTTCCTTTTTTGCTTCTGCTCTTTTCCAGATTTTGTTGGCTCGAATGAATAAAAGGAAGATGTGAGCGGAAGTTGTAACACGTCCTATATCATCCATTTCCTGTGCTAGTGCGTGGGTGCTGTCATGTAACATTTTTTCATCGATTTTACATGACTTTGCGATGTATGCATCCGTTCATTATTCTTATCCCAGCGGTGTTCAAATTGTATGCCCGTTTTGAAAAAGATTTGTGACTTTTTGGTTTTATATGCTAAATAACGTTGGTTGTTGTAGGACTTGTATTTTTTATCCGAAAATGAGGTGAATACTGCAT
Source organism: Seira sanloemensis (assembly GCA_027743915.1). NCBI lineage: Eukaryota > Metazoa > Arthropoda > Collembola > Entomobryomorpha > Entomobryidae > Seira > Seira sanloemensis. Next base: position 5,968 of record JAHZMY010000345.1, read on the forward strand.
CTTTCTCCAAAGAAAGTACTACATTATTAAGCTAGAAAAATGGGATGCATAAATATGCACACTTGCTGGAAAGTGAAAGGAGCAGCTGTACTTTCCGTCTTGAACCGAAACTGTTAGTGGAGATGATGATACAGCACAAGTTCATCATTATGATTGCACGTAGTCTTGGATTCTTAATACCATTTTGTGAGGCCCTAACAATTCAACTTAAACTACGAGAGCCTTTGAATAGTTGCGAGGTCCATATATTTTTTAAAAATCCACTAATGTAATTATATATGTATATTTATATTTTCCTGCTCGAGTTGTTTCACGTTGGAAAAATTCCGGGCGAAGACGTCAAGTTTCTCTTGAATATGACATCCAAAAACTGAGGATGACGACTCGCAGCTCTCCCTAAATTCCGTTTAGGCTTTGTGTGTCAAGTTTAGGAAAAAAGTCTATACATGTCATCCATGTGTTTCACAAGCAAATGCGTTGAATCGTAAGAAATTCCTCTTTTCCCTTGAAGTAAAATTTCTCTGTACACACATGTTTGCATAACGCACACAAATCCTCTCAAGCATTTTTCATATACTTTTTGTGCATGGTTCAGTCTCCGGTTTTGAGACTTTGTTACCCTTGTTTTGTCACTACATTATTGCATTGGTTTGCTTCGTTTCGCTCGTCGGAAGAAGTGATCCAAAATTGGGGAAATATATACTTGCAAGTCTATGCTCCTACAAATATATTCCCTTGTTTCCTACGTTCTTGCATTTTTTTTTGCTGGCGAATGTGTGTCTCGGTAATATTTGTAACTTGGTGTTTCCTCATGTCACATGAATATTTATGTTGTGCCGTTTTCCTCTGTCCTCCATTTCAATTCCTTACAGGGAAATACTGATCCAAAACTATATATTTTCACATGAATAACGCAAAAGTACTCCTTTCCTTTCGTTATTTGGTGCTATTTTTTCTGACACTGCATGAAAACGATGTTTTTGTTCAGTATTCTTCGTGGGAAAGAAACGATGCGAGGAAACGAGAGAGAGAAAGAAAATTTATGTTGATGTTGATAGTTGAATAAAAACTAGCTATGCTTGTCTCCGCTCATTGGTAAATTATGCACTAGGAAATCAGCAGCAAAGTATTCATTGTGCAAAAAGTATTTTTCCTTTGTCAAAATTGCGGTACACAATATATGTTGATGGCGTTGGTGCATGTTACACACGCGCCTCAAATAATTGGCGTTGCATTGTAGAGGCAGCCCATTACCACAATCGTCTGGACCCAGTGTCTAGATATTTTTTTGCGAAAAGCACCCACACACATACATACTTATTTATGTGTTTTTTCTGCACACATTTTAAAAAGTTGTAATGATAACTATGAGAGAAAGACGCCCCTCGATTTCCAGCACAGAGGCGTACATTTGAAATGAGCCGTTTGAAAATGTGCAGCGCGTGAAAGCCTCGATTTCTGCATGGACTATGTTTATATTGCAATTATCTAGGCATTTTAATGCATCACTCTTCTCCCTTGCGTTTCATGTTTTTGAAACGTGTATTTTAGAGTGAAATAATGACAATTGAGCCTTTCACCGGGGGACTAGTCAATCATTACATGCATCACTCTCACATCCGACAGCCGCGTTTCACTCGACTTACACAGAACTCGATTTAAATGCAAAATATTTTCGATGAAAGATGGTTGCGTAATCACAAGTCCTACATTTTGCACAGGACGTGGGCAATGCTTGAGGTGAAATTTATGAGAAGTGTCCTGGTCTATACAGCCCTGTCCTGTGCTTTCTGAAACAAGCGAAAAGGAAGAAAGGAAAAATTATTCATTCGCACAAAATTTGTGGGTACGCAACTTCTCCATCCATTATACCCCAAGTGCACATTCAAGTAAGTATGAGCATGCTGCTCATCTGGTTGTAAATGTTTGAAAAGGGAAAACGCAGGAAAAGGGAAAAGTGAGCCTTTTTTCGAGGAGAAAAAGTGTGCGAATGAAATTGCATAGCTAACAAGGTGGAATACAACGCACACATGTCATTTATATATGTTTTTTCGTTGCTCAGAAAGCCCACCACCTACAGCTCTTGCTGTCACATCAATGAGTCATTTTCAACTTTGATGATGTTGACGGTGACGAATACAGAGGGACCTGGATGAAATAAAAGCTGGCATGACATCGACATGAAGGAAAATATATACACAAGGAATAATACAGTACGAGTGTATGTAGCTTAATTACAAGAAACGATTGTGTGCGTCATTATGCCATTTCCAACATTTCAACATTTTCCATGTGTATTTCTCCTATTTAGCTTGCTCTGTGGGAGACTACAATAAAATACAGCTCTTTTATATTAATCCTCCACTTATTCTTGGGTTAGCACAAAAATAGGGTTACGTACGGCTGGAAGCCTTCGACGTACAATACACTTTTTCCCCTCGACTCTGGAAGTCACTTCTCTTCTCATTTTTTCTCCACTGGGGGAAAGCATGCTTGAAGTAATTATGATCCCATTGCTGGGAATGCGAATAAAAAATCAAAGAATGCCGAAGCAGCATATTCCAAGTACATCGACGGTAATATGGCTTGATTAGATGAATGAATGGTTAAACTGTCATTTTCCCGTGTAGCTCTCTCTCTCTCTCTCTCTCTCTTTCTCTCCGTCCATGTCTTATTCAGGAGGAAGTAGAGACTGAATTATGATGCAGGAGATTAACTTAACCTGAGGGGAAGAAATCATGTTAGCGTAATGAGTTGTGAGGCATCATAGTTGAGAAAATATACCTGTCACAGTATTATCATATCAGCATTCTATTGTCATCAACACCGGCATGAAATAAAGAGAAGGAGTAAAACACCCGTGAAATATCATTACCATTTCTTTTTGTCGGTCTGTTATTTTTTTAGCAACGGTTTGCGCTAAGCCGTCTGTCGGCTCTTCCTTTTCCTTGTCTAATTAGTGGCAGCCATATATATTTCAATGGTGATCGTGACTAAAACAGAGAACGGAGATAAAGGTTTATCGGTACATCAACAAAAGTGTAGACACAAAAAAGCATATTCAGACGCACTTGTTCCAGAGATAGAGAGAAAGCGCTCCTGTTTTTTATCTATTTACCTATACATATACGAGTGTAGTATGTGTGCTTTCTTTGTTGGTATACATACTTATGTAATATAAAAATGGGATGTGCTCTGCTCCTCGATCCCGTTGAAAATGAGCAACTTTGATAAAGGGGCACTAAGGAGCCTTTGCGCATACTACTTAGATTAAATACCACACAAGAGCCTCATTTACAAGGCTTTTTACACAAAGTATTTAGATTTTTTGGGGAAGGCTGGCTGTGGAGATGAGTGTTGATAGAGGCTCTGTGATAATAGGGTAAGCCACATGGTACGACTCATCACTCCTGATGATAATTTCTCAAAGCACAGAGACGCGCGTACCTACGTCACCTCGAGCTTATTACGGGGAGGGATGTAGGCATAATAATTATTTCTTTGTTGGTTGAGTGGTTCAAGCACTCATTCCCCAGTAATGGTAATGATGATGAAGTAGTCATAAAACTGCTCCATTCACACCAACGCCGAAAGATTAACGAATAGCCCTTCTCTCGCTGATTCCTCTAAGCTCTGGTGACAATAATTATCATTAGAATAGGGCAAAATTATTATGATTCTCCATACGTCTTTTTAAAGTGTCGTGGTTATGCGTTTGAGAAAAAAAGTCTGATTCTTTATATCAACAAAGGGGAACGACACAATGAAAATATGGTGATTATTGCGTTCATTTTGCTTCAAAGTGCTAAAGGTTCACGCGCACTTGACTTGAGAAGCAGCACGTTCTTAGGCTTTGCCGAAACGAAAGAAAATTTAAAGGGAAAGTGTAAGCACGAAGTGAGCATATTAGGCTCAGTTATTTGGAGAAAGTGTCGACCATTTAATGGTGTGTATCTGGGAAGTCGGAGATTAGCTGACGGTGTAGTAATGACAATTTAAGTGCTGCTGTTGTCTTCAACTATCCATTACTTATTCATAATGATAAATTTCCTCTGGGGAAATAATGATTGATTCGCATTGTAAGGAAGCCGATAAAGCGCGCATTTCTTTCTGTGTACAAATTAGGCCTCGTAACACAGTTTCATTTGAACAGGTGGTTTCTTCTTCCAATTGAAAAGAAGGAGGATTTTATAAAACAAAACAATGTGGCAGAGCTCAATAAAATTGATTTATATAATTTACCATATTTATTTCTTGTTACGCATTGTTTTCTGCGAATAGCGGGTTGTCCGCCCTACACAACAGGGCATGTTGGCACATCTGCTCCTCAACGTATTCATTTTCTCTTCAGATAATTGAACAAATTTTTATTACACAAACGTATGATTTTTTTGGAGAGACAATAGACTCCCTATAGGACCAACAAATAAAAGCACTATGTAACTGCACAGCATACAAGAGAACATTTTGCAGTGTAACGTAAATTATATGAATATTTAATAGGCGAGCGTTTATGGGGGCGCATAACATGTCAAACCTTTTTTCTCTTGGTTGTGGCTAATGGCATCAAAACAGGAATCCCATTGTGAGCTCCATTATGTTTCAAATATTTTTTTCCATTCGTAATTTTTGCAACTCGTCTCTATTGTCTCCAGGAAAAAGTTTTCCCTTTAAAGAATTTCATTTATAGAGGCTCTCCTTCCGTTTTCCATGACAGCAGTGCTTTTTGCGGCTTCATGTATGTATACTACTCATTGTCAATGCGGCGGTTTCAGTCTAGATTCACATTCTGATACTCAAAGCAAGCCATTTTAAGACAGATTAAAGCCATTACAAGTATTTCACAAGAATTACCATGACAAAATGCGCACTTAAGTATGGCAGAATAGGTAATGCGTGCGTATACTCATATTTACTCAAATATCATTACTTCATGCTCAATGTGACTTGTTACACGCACGTCACGTGCTCAAAATCTCCCTTCCACTTTATCCTTGAGCAACGTCATGCAGTTGATTATAATGATAATGTGATGTATTTACTCTTGCGTACATTTTTCTCCCGCAAACGTTGAGATGAAGGGGAGAAAATAATAAAGTGGGGAGGAACAGAGCAAGGAGGAGCCGTGTAAAGGGGAAGAGTAAACAAGACAAATAATTTTCCTGTTTGTTAGCTCTCCTCCGATGCTAATCATCCTCCTACACATACATACACACCACACATGCAACAACAAAGAAGTCACACAAGCCAAGAATGAGGACGGGGGAGAGGCAGTTGCAAAGGAAAATAATGGCAGTTTCACTCTCCCTTTCTCCAACAAATTTTCCATAAGTAAAAGGGGAGAGGCAAAAATTGTTTCACACAACTAACTGCATTCTTTTTCTTCACCAAACCTAAAGTCTTATGTAACTAGCCCACTGGGCAAAAAATTGAATGAGAAAATAAAATTGTGTGATGTTTAAAGTGTACGAAGAATAACACGTGCAATAATATAACATGTATCCACATACATTCGCTACTTTTATCCAACCTGAATAGAACTTTACATTTGATTTGTATTTAAATAAGCTTATTGTGCCCTGTTACTTCCAGAACAGTGAGAAAGGAGGGAGAGAAAAATGATATTTTTTTGAAGTCAGCACAAAAAAAAAGAATCACATAAGTAAGTATATTTGGTGGAAGGGAGAAGGAGAGAGGAAATGCCTAATATGTGAGATAGGATGTCGTGATGCCACCCTCTTGCGTCTTATTGCTTTACGACCACCATGGTGCCATCATCATCAAAAATGATATCTAAGGACTGCATAAAATATACATGGCTATTAGCATGATGAAAAGTAACGGAGTAGTCACTGGTAATAGGGAACGAGGAGTAGTGTGTCACACAATCAGAGAGCTTCTTTTTCTCCTCTCGTGTAGTTCATAATATCACATGGAGTTTTTAACAAGGGGGAAAATGGAGTGACAATCAACTTCACAACAAAATATATTCATAAAATATTTTTCCAAGAACATGAGATATATTCTTTGGAGTTTGGGTAACTTACACTGGAAAAGTTGGAGGCACAATAAGCCAGTCAGATTTCGTACAAGTCAAATGATGCTAATTGAATCCGTATCATATACAGTTTTTGTTCGAGAGAGGAAGGGGAAGAGACGATACCTTGCTTGCCTCTCGTGCTCTAACCAACATTTTTTTTCATATTTTTACGAACGTTTTTGTTTAAATAAAGCTGAGGGGTACAAGCTGTAATTTTTGAGGCGGAGGAAAATCAAGAATTTTGTTTGAATTTGCTTTAAAATGGAAACGTCATGCATAAAATACACAACGTTTTCAGAAATTAAATGTGGAACTTTTTCTCGAGGGAAGAGAAACGGAGATGCATTAAGGGGCAGAAAAAGTCAAGATTTTTTTCTCAAAGTAGTAATAATGCTTAAATAGACCCTATCGTGTGACTTGAAATCCTCCTGTTTGAGACAAAATAATCGCTTAGAGAAATTGAATGAAAAGATGAGCATCTCCACATTTTTCTCTCTCTCTTGGATCTCTCTAGCGTGAATTATTTATTACGGAAATTTGCATATTATGTAGATATACAATGCACTGATGGCAAATGACAATGAAATACGATGAAACGCGAGGAGGGAAGCGTAGGAGCGATTAATTTAGGATTTTGTATTCCAGCTCTGCACAAATTCTCTTTCTTCTCTGCTTTTTGCTCCAAAGAAAATCAACCTTCTTCCCACAATTCAAACCTGACCGTGATGCCTAATAAGTTCAATGCTAATTAAGTGAAAAGGAGCCGCGCCAGAGAAAAAATAATTCGTTGACAATAAATTGCCTCCTCATGAAAAATTAGCTATGAAAATGAAAAATGTGTGAAATCGGAATTATGAGAGAAAATTAAGTGAAAAGGAGCCGCGCCAGAGAAAAAATAATTCGTTGACAATAAATTGCCTCCTCATGAAAAATTAGCTATGAAAATGAAAAATGTGTGAAATAGGAATTATGAGAGAATTATTTGTTTTCACTTCCCGCCTCCCCGTTCTTCAGGGATCCACAACCATTTTGCTTTAACTCATGGAAGTATTCCAGTGACTTTCCCTGACTCACTGATGGAGACTAGCTATAGGATTGGATGCCACTGCGGATTTTTAAATTCTGAAGGCGTATATTTTCCTTCTTCACTTTTCTGAAGTATTCTTCCCTTTATTTTGACAATATATAGAAAGCAGGGAAGCATTGATGACTGTGATTGTTTCTACTTTATGAAAAACAAAGATTCAGTAAATTCCAATCTCCAAACTAATTATTCAGATTGTGCCTTTTCCCGACACTTAAAAGATAACAATGATGTAAGTTCAGAGGCAAAAACGATAAAAGCCATAAGCCATTACTTTCCAGAGATAGAAAATCCTTGCTTTTCTTTCCTGTAAGCAAAGAAGTACGAATATGTAGATACATAATTTTATGCGTTCGTTTCCATTCTTATCAGCACATTTTAAAGAAACCATTGTTTTTGAGGTTATCAATCATCTCATTCTACTTTATGAAAAACAAAGATTCAGTAAATTCCAATCTCCAAACTAATTATTCAGATTGTGCCTTTTCCCGTCATTTAAAAGATAACAATGTTGTAAGTTCTGAGGCAAAAACGATAAAAGCCATAAGCCATTACTTTCCAGAGATAGAAAATCTTTACTTTTCTTTCCTGTAAGCAAAGAAGTACGAACATGTAGATACATAATTTTATGCGTTCGTTTCCATTCTTATCAGCACATTTTAAAGAAACCATTGTTTTTGAGGTTATCAATCATCTCCAGCATTGTCATTTCTGCTAGTGAAAAGCATCCAAGTTAAGAAATCAACTACACTATTTATCAAACGCTGTAAATATGCTCTCAATAACTAAAAAAAATGTCGGAGCCAAAGTAAAGCACATCCAGCTTCTAAATCCGTTACATACATAACTTTGACCTGTCTACAAGTCTCGGTGATCATGATGATGATAATGTCATCTCAAAGTAAAAAAATCGTATCTCTTTCAACTTCAGTCATATATTTTTGAGGTTATCAATCATCTCCAGCATTGTCATTTCTGCTAGTGAAAAGCATCCAAGTTAGGAAATCAACTACACTATTTATCAAACGCTGTAAATATGCTCTCAAAAACTAAAAAAATGTTGGAGCCAAAATAAAGCTCTTCCAGCTTCTAAATCCGTTACATACATAACTTTGACCTGTCTACAAGTCTCGGTGATCATGATGATGATAATGTCATCTCAAACTAAAAAAATCGTATCTCTTTCAACTTCAGTCATATTTAATGGATAAAGCCATTTCTTATCGGCTTTTATCTCTTTTCAGTTCCAGCATGTACTACACACATCCGTACAAAGTTGAGAAAGCATGCTTCGAAGAGAGAATGACGAATTAGCGTGGTTTACTCTTTAAGCATAAAAGTGCGTGCATATTCAAAAGAGACGAGCTCCGAGAAAGAGAGGAAGGCATCAAGATTGTATGCATTTTTAAAAGCCTATTTCATATTTTATGATGATGAGAGGGAGCGAGTGAGAAGGGACGATCATTCCCTTCATAATACATCCTAATCTTAATGATCCCATAGAAAAAATGCGTTGTATCTCAAGGATTAAGCTATCTACAGAGCGTACGCAAAGCCATTTATATGTATCAGGCTGGACGATCAGAGCAATTTCGGAGGATAGGAAAAAGGGCAGCAGCAGCAGCAGCGGTTGTAAGATTAAGACTTTTTATGTGACGGAGCCTTTGATTTTAGAAAAAAAGTTAAACCCTTATCGATTTCCTTTTACACACGAAACTTTTACTGACTAAATGAAGGGGAAAGCTTGAAATGAAGTTTAATGCAGGAGCACCCTTCAATATTTTTTACTGCATGCCAGACTACCGACTGATCAATACAAAAATGTGTCATTTATTCTTCCAAAATCAGAAGATGAAAAAAATATTCTAAGTTGTGCATAAATTGCAGAGAAGGAGTGTATAGTCAAACCACACAATTGGAAATAGGATATGCACTAACAAATCCATTTTCGAAAGACTCTGCTAAAATGAAAATTGGATTTGCATTCACAAACAAAATACAGCATTGGTTGATCATGAGAGAATCACTTCACTCTCGTTGTAGTATCCACTTACAAATAGAAAAGCAAAGTGAGGTAAAGGAAATTGGACTCAAACTTTCTACTTTTCTAAGAATTAGAGGAAAGACGACATTTGTGTCTGGAGACGGAGATAGAGAGAGAGAGTTGTCATTTCTACCGTTCCTCTTAAAGCTCACCTTCTGCTACAATTATGATGTGGTAGAGATTTTTTGTGTGCTCAGAGTGCATACTTTCAATTCCATCAGAAGAAAAAAGATGTTGAGTGGGACTTTCTCCGTTTGGAACTGGCACATGCACGTATGCTGATTTATTATTGATGAACTTATTTTTAGGGAAACAGTGTCTCCTTTCCGAGACCTTTTAAGTCCAATCTTATTTCGATCAGCATTATTTTTTTCCCTTTTTTTGTGTAGCGCCCCTCTCGTCACCAACAACATCGTCCGCATCTCCATAATATGATTTGCATTCAGCATAGGATTCTTCAAAGTGGCTGGGGTCTCCCAATGAGAAAATGTAATTCTTTCCTTCAAACCAAAGCCGTTTTCCTTTCATTTTTTGGCGTGTGTGTATGCATGAATGCATGCTTGCTTTCTGCCAACACTTGCAGCCAAGAAAAAAAGCGGTTCAACTGTCATCATCATTCTCATCTTTTCCCTTTCCCAGTGTGCTCCATCCAAACACTTCACATTGAATTCTTGTTCGTCTTCTTTACTTCGGTGTCTTCATGTTTTTGACAAAAATGAAGTGTGGCATGCACACACAAGCCAAACCAAGGCACACGCACATATACATACGTACGGCGGCTGAGAGACAAATGGCCTTCTCATATTACTTAAGCTGGCATGACACATCATCATCATCATCACCGTAGTCTCCCTCAACGAACCCATCTTTACTTTCTTTATCAAGAAGTTCCCTGACTCGCCTCTTCTCCTGTATTTTTGCCCTTCTTCTTAATAATAAAAACATACAGGACTACTTGATTTCCCTGTCATTTCATTCCAGATGATGCTGATGAGCAGCAGCAGCGTCTGTCTGCTTACGCTTCTCATCGTCATCCGCTTATACTTATCGTCATCATCATACATATTTTTATCGAGTGAGAGTAATGACATTCGCGGAAGGACATGTGCAGATAGTCGGCTTCCAAAGAGGCTTAACTTTAGAGAAATATTTCTGTCAATTTCGTTGCCATTTCCCAGCGCTTTTGAGGAAACGGTGCGGGTAAAACCTTTTCATTATCTTCATCTTTCCGGAGGAAAAAAAATGCAAATTATTTGGGGAGACAATAAAAATATCCAATATTGTCCTAAGAAGCAGCTGTAGTCCTACCAACGACAGCTCAAGAGGAGAAGGAAGTTTGGCCTGGGTGAGGTGCTCCAGGAGCATCTATAGCCAACCAATTTCCTGCTCTCAGCTGGTCACCCAAGCAAATTACTTTTGACTGTGACCTCATCATCTCAAAATGGCAGTATATTACTTTCAAAGGGTAAACATCATATTTTCAGATTGAGTTTATGTCCAAACACCAAAGAAAGAGCGGAATGAAATCAGTCATCTCGTTTTTTCATTCATTTCACCAAACCCTTTTGACTTCTTCCGTCTGCTCGTTTTCCTCTTGCTCGAGTCAGGTCTTTCCTTCTTGGTGAGCGACTGTGGCTGAAAAAGCCTATGAGCGGTATAGTATCCAATGAGGTGGTGGATGTGCCTGGAATTTTTACCAGTTTTTATTCCTATGACTTATTGCCAAGAAATTTCTCCTCTATACGTGTAAGCATGTATGCCCAATACAACGTATGTATGTGCATCACAGATCACCGGTTTCAAGCTACACTCATTTTTCTACTTTTAAACTTCCAGTTCATTCCAGAGCACACAATATACATACATATAGACGAAGCTCCCTTTATGAGCTCCACTTTCAAGGGGAAAAATACAAAGTCAGTAAAAACGCTCACCAGAGAGTTATGCAATGCCACGTAATAACTGGAATGAGATAGGAAAATACATCGCCAGCCACTGTTACAAGAGCGCTTTTTGTATGCATAGAGTGTTGCTCATACTCACTCCAGTAATAAATGAAGCAAGCCTTGAACAATATACATAAAAGATCCAAAAAAGAGATTTTTCTTCGTTTTTTTTTGCATGGTGCACTGATACAAAGCAGAAGAAGGAAATGATGTCGATTCATAATGCTAATAGCGTAGAGCAAGTTAGAGGAAAGACCCTTCACCGAAACGTCTACATCCCGATATATTTATTTTTGGTTGCTTTCTGTGTCAGACTTTTTTTCCCTTTGTTACTGCCTCCCGGAGTCAAGACCGTACACCCGGTGCTACCCCAAATTTTGCAATTTGAACTAATAATATATTAGAAATTTGAGTTGTACTACTTTTCCTGCCGACTCACCTATCATGGTGCATATGCTGCAGTCCTTAAGGGTAAAAATTGCGCCTAATGAAATGTGTATGGCGACGCTCTACTTTCTCTCGAGTGGGCTTCATTATCCGACCGAAATAAAGGCACAGTAGATTGTATACTTGCTCTGATTCACTTCTTTCCAGCACAACTCGAACTCATTCCCTCTCTTTCTCTCCAACTCCGTGGCTCCCATAAACATGCCCACTTACATTATCATTGTTATTATTGAGAATGGTCATAGCGGCTATCGTTAACACTTCGAGGAAAAGGTTTACCCGAAACTTGGGGCAGGAATAATAAGCAGGCCACGTTCTGCTCCGTGGTCTCTGTCCACCGAAAAGTACCCAGAGAGCCATGTACGTCCTAGTCGATTTCATTCTCATTTTCCATTCCAATACTCAATATTTACTTAGCTTCCCACGAGGACCGTAAAAATATGGAATTAGAACGTGGAGCAAGTCCGGTTTTGCACACATGAAGTCATAAACTATAATACACGTTCGTATTTGCTACATGGTATGAAAATGTACCCATAGATATTGAGAATAAAGCTGGTCGACAAATCCATTCAGAGATTTATCAAAGATATGAATACTTAGTCCAAATCATCCTCTGTGAACCTATATTTTTTTTGCAAAAACTGAAAGAGAGAGAAAGAGTGAGTTGACGACGACTGAGGGTGCATTGGAGAATAAGGCTGGAGGGAGAAGGAGAGATGGAAAAATAATCAATAAAAATAATAACATCGTCACTCGACTCTCCTCTTGCAATTTCAACAACAGTAACAAAGCCTTATTTTTTACTGCCACTCCGCACCAGTAAAACATCCACCTTTTGCTCAAACGTATTATAATATATGAATGTACACGACGACTCTCAAAATATATGAGACGACACAACGGTGATAATAACATAGGTTTTTTCCTCCTGCTGACATTTGCCAAAAATACGAAAGAGAAAAGCATTTTTTCTCTCTCTCCAGTCGAGTAAAACTTGAAAAAAGAGTGTGATCGTCGTGGAGTAAGCAAACGCTTAAAGCGAAATAGTCGGCCGACATGAGAAAATAAACCGTTGGAGAAGGAGATGCATAACATAAGGTTACTTTTTATAGGGATGCCCTTCTTCTTGTTTTATTATAAATGAAACGCATCTAACATTTAGCCATATCCCCGAGTCTCAAGCTGGCGTTAGAATGCGTTGAAATATTATTCTTGGAGAGAGATCCAAGCTTTAAAATGTTTCTTCAAAAAGAAAGAAACTTTTTATTTCTAATGTTATTAGCAGAAGAGGAGAAAAGGAGGGAAGAATAAAATAAGGACAAAGTTTAGGCTTTGGCAGCGAGTCATTCCCTTCTTTACAAGAAGAAGAGAGGAGAAAGCACAAGTTTCGCTTTTGAAGTAAATTGGCGTTGTTTGACTTTTTCCCCTTGCCATATTACACTGCCATCACAAAATATAACAAGCGTGAGTCGCAGTTTTGCTGCCTGCCACTAGTGTCGTGCTTCGTACTAAATTACATATGTGCATAATATAATTGGCTGTGTCTAGTCTGTAGCTCAACATGTTATTAGAAGATAAACGATGACAACACGAGAACAATGTCATTGCCCAAGAGGAAAAAACAGGAAGTACTTATTTATACGTAACTTTTTGGAAAAGTGTAAGATTCATAAAAATGACAAAATATGGTGCTTCTACTCCTCTTCAGCCTGTTTCACTTTTGGGGGAAACCAAGACACATATCTACATACACGCACCCACATATGTATGTGTTTATACATGTGTGTGTGTGTTTTCGTTGGAATTTGCAAAAGAGTGTTCCGTCTTCTCGGTATGGTCACACAAGAAGAAGGGGAATCGGTTCGGAGGAATGGGAAGAATGAAAACGATTATTTATAGTTAAATCACTGGCAAGTGTTATGTTGTAACCACAGCATATCAGCAGAAACCAAACGAACACGGTGGAGTACATAGCATGGATTCGGTGCAAACGAGGTTTCCACTCTAATTTCAGATTTCAAATCTGAAAGTTCAATTTGTTGGGGCTGGCTGTATGCGGTGACAAAATTCAAGGATGCAATATGCTATGAGATGACGCTTCCAGTACAGTGACTACGCTGTCGCAAGGAGACAAGAACGGGTAAACGGTGGAAAAAGATTGCGGAGGCTGGGATGGGATGAGGAAAAGCCAGAGAAAAGTGAGAGAGAAAGAGGACTCATTTTATGTAACTTGGTTGAAAATTACTTTATCACAATTGAACAGAGATCCGAGTTTAAATGTGCGGAATAATCTCTTAGATTTGTGAGCTTTGCTTCTTACGCAGTTCCAAGCCAAAAAACTAAAAAGAGCTTTCTCCTTTTTGCCTTACTGAAATGTTCTCTGTTGTTGTGCTTGTCGTCATCATTTTCCCCCTTGCTTTGAGTTGAGTAAGCAAAATAGTTTTGTGGAAAAGGAGGAGAATGCGGAGAGAGAGAGAGAGAGAGAGAGAAATAGAAGAAGGGAATGCAATGCAATGTACATGCATACAAGTATAAGCTGAAATGGGAAGAAAATGTGAAGGTTCGGAATTGGACTGATGCGATAGGTATAGGCAAGAGGAGAAAGTGCCGTTTTTAATATGTATATCATGGCATTGTTTTCTTGCTTGAATTGCAGGCATAGATTTTCTCTCCTTTCACTCTATAGATTTTTTGATGCTGCCGTTATTGTATTATTATTACGTTCATTCAAAAAGAGCAAGTGTCATTACCATTATTGTTTTTATTATTGAAGCGCTCTTTTCTCCCCATCTTTTGTTTTCACCAGAATTTGTTTGCCTTTTTTCAAGTCATCAAAAGCACGAGGAGAGCATCACGTTATGATTATTATTGTTACGAGTTTTCTTTCATGGGAGTATAAGGAGACAAACAACGAAAAGACAATCGCCTCTGCAATCATTCTCTCCGCTCGTTCGTGGTGGCGAAATGCGGTGTTGGTGGCAATGTTGGTGACACTTGAGTCGAGTCCCAAGTAAAATATATAATCCGCTCGAATCGCAGGGCAAAATACCATACATACATATATTTCGTACGAGTTGACAGGGAAAGGAATGAACAATTGACAGGATAATAGCAATAACGACAGCGCGTAATGGCACATGGAGGTAGCAATAACAATAAAAAATACAGTGATCAAAATGTGTATCGTAACAAACAGCACAGGGATTGGAAGTCGTTTTCCAAGTAAACCACAACGACAATGAATCATGAAGTAAAGGAGCATATTGCTAATGTCGCTGATTTCGGAGAAAAAAAAACTCCATACTGAAATGTCATCGGACCCCTTCCTTTGAAACAAGTGGTGCTTCAGCGGAGACCTAAACCAGGATTTCCATACATTGTGCCACACTCGGAGCTCGGGTAATTCCCTAAATCAACCATATCATAAGATCTGCGTCACAAAACTCTCTGTAAATGTAAATATCACAGCAATGCTGAAAAACTTTCTCCACGGAAACTTGCGTGGATACTTCAAAGGGCTGCCAGTGAATCATAACAGCTTTTGAAACGGGGAGCATAAATTATCTGTACATGAGTGCATACACATACATGCTTACTGTAGGCACGTACATACATATCTAAGAACATACGTAGGCACTTTTTGTCGTGGTGTCAAAGCTTGATTCGCAAATAATAATAATAATAATAAAATTAACTGAAATAGTGAGTCAGTGCCGGTGGGAAATGAAAACTGATAATTTATACTATATTTTGTACTTACCGTGAAGAAGTCGTGTGCTTCCTCTCTCTTCAAAAGTCCCCTGGAAAAGTCTCAGGGCGACCTTATATAGCAACGAGTTATTCTCTCTCAGAGCGCGTGTATTACTCGAAGGTGAAAAGGGGACCGAGAAATATGGGGTAAAGCAAGGCAAGTTTTGTGCTCCTCTCCCTTTACTTCAGGAAAGGAGTTTCTCTTGAATTATCCGGCTCACTAACCAACCAGCTACAACATAACTTGTTTTCCTTGGGCTTTCGGAAGAAAGCTGCGGCGGCTAAAGAGAAAACAGCTGATATCTTCAAGTCTTTCTTCCAGGACCGTTCTTGGATTCTCTGTGTGCTCATATATCTCGACGACTTTCTCTCCTCCTGTCCTCATTGATCTCGACAACGAGGAAACTTTTAAGTCGTTGGGTAGACGCCTGTCTATAGGAGTACCTAAGGAAAATTAGACGTGAGAGCATGTACAAAAAAACCACTGAAACCGTAGCAACTGCAAATGCAGCGTATTTTTTCCTCTGTCTAATTCAAGACGCCGTATTCTTTTCCTTCTCGGTGGGTATTTCTTTAAAAGTAGACAACTTGTTATGTATTTCTTTGGAGGGCAAAAAAGGCTCTAGAAGAGAGAGAGTGTACGAACGCACTGGAGAGGGAAAACGCTGTAGTTGTTGTTATTATTGTTATTGTTGTATTATTATGAGTTGTTATTACTGTCTGCGAACTGCTCGTAGTTCCGCTACAACTGCAGTTGCAACAACATCTACTACTTCTCCAGTCATGTCACTATGTTCTCTCGTCGTATGTGTGTGTGTAGTGTGTGGGAAGGGAAAAAACTTATTGGAAAGAATGGGAGCAGAGTAATAACAATTCTTCTTTTAAAGTAACTTTCCGCCTCCTTCTTAAAATTGTCCTAAAAAGGATGTATTTTTTTGTGGAGAGGTGGAGCAAGATTAGATTGATGCAGGGATGCAAGCCTTCTTCACTGCTTTTCTTTCTCCTTCGTTGAAATTTTACCGCTCTGAAGCATCAAAGTTTCTTTCCCGTTGTATGTCTTTCGGGATGGAAGAGTTGGAGTTGAATTGCGTATTACAAATGTAATTTTATAGTCGTGTAATAATAATAATATGGATGGGAATTGAGATAAGTGGGAGGCGGAAGAGACACAAACAATGTTTTAGGAGTCAGAAGACTGACTGATAGTTGCATATATATGGCATTAGGATGCTCGAGCTTCTCCGTCAAGCACTTTCTTTCTCTAGTCTTCAAAAATGGAATGGCAGGTTTCGTTTTGGAAACAATGTTTACACGGCGATTGGCAGCTTATCCGTGCCACTACGACAAACCGTTGATTTTGGGTGTATGTATAAGATTTCTGTGTTGGAGCTGGTTTGTGCTTACTTTGCTGTATCTGCGAACTGGAAACACTGAATAAAAGTTGCTTCATATTTTTATTATCCTGGTTTAATACCTTTGAATTCACCGGCTTCCGAAATAGATTGGTATCGCACCCGGAATTTTTTCGACTTTTTTAACTATCGCCGTTGAATTGTTGGAGTTTCTTATCTTATCTATTGTTTCATCGCGATTTCAAATATGTACATACATGTGGAAGCAACTGCTTTCCTCGTGTGGCGCAACCTGTGAAAACAACAAACAAGTGAAAATAATGAAAATATGCAAACATTCCGACATTTCTGTAATGCGGGCTTGAAAAACAAAAAGAAGACAAGTGACAGGGCAACATGATATTATATAATAAATTTTTGAATGTTTTGCAAATACCTCTACTTTATATGGTCGCAATACGCTTCAAGAACAAGATGTAAAAATTTCTCTAAGACCCACTTGAATGTACATAAATGAGGAATGCAATTGGTATATTTGGAAAAAAACTACCAAATAATTTATCTTCAACCTCATATTAATGATACCCTTAAAATGTGTGATTTGTTTTTGTTCAAAGCTTTGGCATGCTGAAAGGTTAAGGCCAATCTGGTTTGCATCCATACGTAGACTTGTGTGTGGGTCCGGCAAAAGTTACTACAACTTTCCAAATCACGCTAATCAAGGTCAAGACCAAGTGCGGAAAAAATCTACCAAATCACGTAACATAGACAATTACAGGAGCAAAATGTGAGGAAA
>JAHZMY010000346.1:0-22886 GCA_027743915.1 Seira sanloemensis
TACTTATTAGCACATGGCAGCTTGGCTTATCATAAAATAAATTCTTTGTTATCGTAATAACCAACTCAAGAAATGAAGTTTTGGTGATGAAGTAGTTAAAAAACAGTGTTTGCATAGTTTTTACACATTTCCTGACATCTAAGAAATATTTTGAACGTCTCGCTTTCTCCTCTGACCGACATTGTTTTCTCTTTTTTTTTGCGATTTATAAAAAGTCATGAATGTAGAAATACACACCTTCTTCCGGTACAAATATAAACATAATGAGAAAAATCGAATTATATGGTCAGAACAATAAGTATAAGAAGTAGTAATGATTGTAATCCTGGATTCAATTTTTTTCATCGTTCGTCATTTCCATCTTACACCGGCTCATTATATATCTTAAGCTTATAGTACATGACTGACTGAGCAATTATTCTCTATGAAGACTTAACAAGCTAACAATCTGTTCAATTCTGTCCTAATAGTATAGAATACAATATGCATAATACGCTTAATTTGTTGATTTAAAATGGAGCAATCCAGTTGCATAATTAAAAAATATGTCACTAACTGGGTCAACCATTATGCAGCATTTTTTATTATTTTTTTGTCTGCGCAGTCCTTTTATAGTTTCGTCATCAAAAAATCATCCACGATTTAGTCTGCGATCGGCTAGTTAAAAAAATTCTTTGCCAATACTTAAAAGGCCAGAGATGTATAGAGAAAAAGTATTTTGTATGTTCATTGAAAGGCAAAAGCTGCAACTCAAAATATGCTGACCTTTTGTCATCAGCACGTATTGCAACAACCACAAATATGTTATTATAACACGGAGGAACGAACGAGATAGGTTTTGTTTGGAGGGAGGGTCAAGGTTGTAGGTCAATTCTCAGAGAGATATAAATCATCATCATCAAACTTTTTCTTGGTAATTCAACAGAATTAATTATACGATTTGCAGCATGTGTGTGTGTGAGTGTGTCCTGTGTACATACATAAAAATGACCAAAAAATGTCTCGTCATCCATAAGAATTATGTCAGTTTTGTTTAGCATAATATAATATTGCTAGTGAACGGTCGCTTTTCAGAAATTCGCTCTATTTTCTAAATCACATTAGATAACTTGCACAAGATAATGATAATAGAATAGTAACATAGTGTTAATCGATTCAGACATAATAAGTTTAATTAATTTTTCTTTGTTCATGGGGACGGTGTGCAAGCAATAAGGCGGTGTGTGTAGTATCTCATCAACTGTTCTTGTATTATCTTTCCCTAAGCAATTCCTTGTTTCCTTTTGAAAAAGCATTTTGTAGAGCTTTCGTCTCGAAGAAATATGAGAGAAGAGATAAAGAGAAGAGGTAAAGATAAAAATGTGTTCTCTTTTAAGAAGAATAAATTGATTGGATTGTTTCTCAAGAGAGTTGAATAAAATCATTGTCTGGGAAGGAAAGTTGTCTCGACAGTTTTTTTTGTAAATTGTACCATTCGCAAAAGAACAGGTATTATAATAATTGTAACTAGAGCAGTAGAGAAAGAGAGATGTGTGTTTGGATGGGATAATTTTTTTTAGCAAATGAGGCAAAACTTTGTGAAAGAAAAAGTAAGAATGATAATTATTGATGAAGGGAGATGATGACAGATTTTCAGTTCATATAAGTTCATTAGAATTTTTTCTTGACAGACTGCAACCGCGACTTGAAAAAAGACAAGATGATGAAACAAATGTAGAAGAGAAAAACTATTACCTAGATATTAAGTTAAGAACTCTGAAACAGTATTAGCATTTTTGAATAGAGAGAATTACCGCAGCAGCTGTAAAAATTTACATGAGGAGGAGGAGGAGATTTTTTTCGAATTCTTGTTTCCAAAAATGGATAAGTTTTGAAAAGGTGGTAGGAAAGTTTTTTTTTTGAGTAGAATAATTTGTGGTAGTTTTTTTCGTTCTCTTTTAACAAAGTTCATGTAACAACTACACCAACATTATATAGTATTGATGAAAGTAACATTTAAGAAAAAGATAGTTGTAATAGTATATAGTACACCTTTTTAAATAGTCTATATCGTATCAGTATCATGGTAGCGTATTATTAATTGTTGGTAAGTATTGTTGATCATGTAGTGGAGTGGAACAAAGTATAGATTTTTTTATATTAGTTATGTATGTAGAGGTGGAGTTTTTTTTTGTATGGTAGTCGATGTTGTAGTCGGAGAGAATTATATAAGATATATTTTATATAGTAAAGAGAATGGCTAAGGAACCTGGTGATTAGCTGTGGTGATGAGTGTGAGACGAGGAATGATGGGAACTTGAATGAGGATTATGACTGTGGCTGGACGAGGCGGTAGATATCGGCGTTCCGGGTGCTAACACGCCATTCAAAGTGACGACCAGCTTTCTACTGCCGGCATGATTGCGATGTTCACACAGCCAAATCCCCTGCCACGTGCCGAGGTTCAGCTTACCCTCGCTTATCGGAATCGACAGTGAGGATCCTAGCAGGCACGCCTTTACATGAGCCGGCTATTTAAAAAAAACCAGACAATAAGATAATTAAGGAATACATTTAAAGGAAAGAGATTAGTATATGTATATTTGTAAAGGTATATGCAAGGTCTTACCATATCATCGGGACCCTCGCATGAATGTTTGTAAGGCAGTCCCTGCTGCAAATTTGTGTTAAAACGCTGAGCTCATTAAAAATGAAGAGGGCAAGAAAACACATTCACACAACAACAAACACATCATCATTATTGTGATCTCGGGAAATTGTGAACTACAAGACATTCAAAGATATTGCAAATCTCATATAGATAGATATATAGGTCAAATTGTCAAATTTATAGATAGATACATGTTATATTGCCTCTGAAAATCAAGTGCACAGTGCACATAATGTGACTATGTCCTGCTTGTAGTGAAAGCATACTTGGAAAAAGAAAGTTCTTGACGCAATATTTATTTTAAAATGGTAACTGAAACGCAATTAATACTCTTGTGAACGAAACTTTTAAATGAGAAATTTATTCTTGTGTCAATTATAAATAAGTACTGTTAGTTTGACGCGGAAAAGCAGCTTTTGGTTATTCAACTGTTTAATTATAATTACTGTGTCATTTTGCTCTAAAAAGCTGTGACTGCAACTCATATTCCATCCACTCCAAACATAACTTAAATTCATGTCATGAGTCCTAACGCATTAAATTTGGCTTGATAGTCGTCCTTACCTCAGGCACTAGTTTATTAAGCATCATTTCCATGTCATCTCGGACATCAGGGTCCCTTGAAAATAAAATAGTAAAAATGAAAATAAATCAGGGCATGGATACACACACAACTGCTAAAATGCGGTAATTATGCATTGGAAAGATGTAGTGAGTTCAATCTTTGACTTTTGTACGACACACTGAAACTTTTTTGATTTGGTGGATTCAGAAGTTATTATAATTCAACTCAAACTCATTCTTCCCAATGCAACACATCACATTTCGTTTTGACGCTTTTTACAAGCATTACTAATGTGAGTAAGACTTACCAACTCTCATTCAACGCCAGACTCGCTGATGTGTGCAGAACTGAAATGAGACGGTCACATTAGAAATAATATCAAACTAATTCTTGTCGAAATGTTTTCTCTTTGGTAAATACTTACTCTGTATGTGGAATAACCCGACAGTAAAGTTGCCAAGTTCTGGAATTTGACGAAGGATTTCCTCCTTCATATCCATCCGATTTCAAACATGAAAACAAAGAAATGTTAATAGTTAATACCTTGGGTATTTTATACCATAGACTGCCTGAAATGGCTCAGGTTTGGTAAGTTATACATGAACTCCACAAACTTACCGTAACGAGGTGGACACCCCGATGCTGTGGCCGTAGGTTAATTTTCCTCTGGAACCATGACAGACTGTTAATTCAAAGAAACATTTCAGTGCATCTTAATGACATTTTCTTCTTTCTTTTGTCTTAAAAATTAAAAGAATGTCTCGTAAAATGTAAGCCAATTTTCTCGGCAGAAATACGCAGCAAGGTCAACTTACCCCAACTTGGATCCCACGGCTCGATGAGGCCATATCACATTGGCAGCAGCTCTGTTACCGTATTTATTTATACAGACATACATATTTTTTCTATGCATATTTAATATGACATAAATTTGTTAAGAATGATGCTACTTTTTACGGTATGTACATACCTCAAGAATAGAATTCTTGCCCTGCTGACTCCCCGTATTGGAGGAGCAGACCGTTTTCTTGCTATAGCCCGCCGTTTTGAATTATTTACCGGATCCTCCCTTTTCCAAAAGATTTGTATATTTTTGAGATAAAATACACCTTCGAAGACTTAATTGCCTGCGTCAAAAAGGAAGACGAGACGAGAGCAAATCACCAGCACCCTTTTTAAAATTACGCCTCTCTAAATTCCACTTAACCTCCTCTACGACGACCTCCTCTCTTCACTAAGACCGCTACATACACTACTATATAAAACTGGAGCAATAAGGGCACACTGTTGAAAATATGTTAATCTGCCATTATTGCTTATGGCCACATTTTTGCTGATGCACCGGGCAATCTTTGACAAAAATGTCCACACGAGAAAAGCAAACGCTAAGAGCCAAAAGTCACCTTCAAAAATGCGACAAGGTGCAGCATTGTCTTTTTTATTTAGAGGCGAAGTTTTGAAGAGCGATAAACATGAAGCCGTTGTTAATCACATCTCCAGGAAAAAAATGTCTTCTTTCTCACTTTTAAGTCGAGCCTAACATTATTTGAAACGGTGAGAGAGTAATTACATAGTATGGATTTTTGATGAGTGATGGGCGGCGGTGCGGGAACGTTATCATTGGACAGACAGAGGACAATTTTTTTTCCAGCTCAACCGGAGTCTGGCGAGCTTAATATGCTTTGAAACATTGGATTTGAAATTTCACCCTGGACAAGGTAACTCACTTCATTATATTACAGGAGACAAAGGACGGAGACACGCGTGACAAAATAATAATAGAGAACTGAAAACATGGGACACAATTTTTTCCCTTGTATGCTTCGAAGACAGAAGACTCCCGACCGGATCAGATGGACTATGGACTTGTTACCAACTGCAAGGCTTTTCCTCAACTTTGCTGATGTTGAAGTACTTTTAGTAATGACGAGGATGGCGAGAATGGTTCGTCCAGTCTTAAAATGTGGTCAGTGTACCACGTGCTTCGTCTGTGCACGCCTACTCTGATCCTGTTCATCATCAGCTTGCAGCATGACTATCCGATGATGACTTCTTTGTCTACCTCAGCTTTGGGACGCTGCGTGTTGTTGTAGCTCCCAAACGGTTTCATTTCTTTCCCTTGTTTCGTCTCCAATTCATTTTGATTGAAGCAGGATTTTTTTTTCTTATTATGAGTTGCAGTGTGTGTAAAGGTGACTATAATTGAAATGATGTGTGTATGTAGCACGTTTCGACGAAAAAAATATGTTGCGCTAGAAAATCGCAGACTAACTTAAAGATGTGATGGAATGGTGAGTGGTAGCAGTGGATGGAATCAGGACACTTGCGGTGAATTTAATCACTAAATTTTGACTTTTTCCTTAATCTAAGTATAATTCACTGGATTACAGCGGCGAGGAGAGGTTATGGCTTCTTGACAAAGCTTGAGAAAGGCTTTGACCTTCTTAAAGATGGTGACGGCGACACAATGTCACCTCTCCCTCTCTCTCTCTCCAATCAGTTCAATATCCTCTCGCCTTTTCGATGCTTGAAGAAAGAATTATTATTGCGCTTTTCCTCTACTGGTTCATCTAATCATGATTCTAGTTGTTGTAACTTGATGTATACAGATAAGTGGAAGGAAGGGATCCATGTGACGACGCGTTCTATACCTTGCTGGTGTATGTGTAGTAATTCTGTAGTAATGTAATGATTGCCGTTATTTTATATCTTCTCACTTGTAACACGACCGCTCTCGTCGTTTAGACTAATATTTTCCTTAATCATTAGAGGATGAGAACGTGGAGTAACTTGTATTTATATCTAGTAACTGAGCTGAGCTGGTGGGCATTTGGTGAGCTTGGACAGGATTTCATGGGTGAAAAGATTTTCCGCTCCTGGAGATAAGAATCCAACGGACTATTATTCCTGGGGGCCATGAATGTATGATGATGACGGTCACTTGATTGGCTTCATTGCGCCACGGAATAATCTGTACACACAAAAATATGCATACATTTTACCCTATGCATACATTAGATGTTTTCCCTTGCAAGGTTGGACTTGTAATTTTAAATTACTATCATTTTTTCTCAGATATACATACATGGAGTTGAAAGCGGAAATGGGGTTTATCCGACCGTTAAATATTTTAGATTGTAACGGGTCCTGGAAGGAAAAGGGTTATGATAATAATTAGTACTTGCCTTCACAACTCGGGACGAGTTTTATAGCATGCCGTGTTCCCTCTTAGCTTCATTTCAACAAAATATTTAATCTTGGAGGAGTGGGTGAAACTTCTGGCGAGGAGAAAGGGAGAAACTGCTCACTTCCAGCTACCACAAAACTGATGAGTACGGGCGAGTAAATAGGAGCGCCCAAGCCACATTCTTTTAATTGAGAGGGTGCATCGCAAACCAGTGACTTTCCATTTTTTTGCAGTGCACACACAACCACAAATCAGTAGTAAAATGCGATGTTGATTATGTTGATGTTGGTTGGTGGTGGTGCGATGATGATGATGTTGATGTAGTAATTCTTCAGCTAGTAGTAGAAGTTGTTGTAGTGGCACTCGGTCGTAGTATTATTACTCCTACTACTGCTGCACAGAATACAGAACAGCGTATATATTGTTGTTGAGCAGAATGAGGAAGAAAAGAAGGAAAAAGCACTATAACATGAATAAAAAAAGCTGTACGTAACTATCACGTTTGTGTAGGAACATGAAAAAAGAACTTTTTTTTACCTCATATTCTTTCTCCCTGAGCATTGTGTGGCGTTGGTATTCCTTCTGAAAAAAAATACATGCATTACAATATAGTTTCCATACAAGCTTTTGCATTTATTGTGGATGTGCGTGGAATTTACTTGGGATGATAAAATATGATGATGATGACGATGATGGAATAAGTGGGCCAAAGTGGACTTGTACCATTGGAGTTCTCTTTTTTCCCTTCCATGCTCCATTCGTAAAGTCTGCATAATCTGTACCACTGTTTGGAAGGAATGAATGGTGGTAGCAGCAGCAGCAGCGAAAAGAAAGCAGAGAGCTTTACAACAGCATCAGAAACAGCAGTTCTATATATAACATTGCAAACACTCTGCTTAGTGCATGGGACTACCCTCGTTTTTCGGAAATATGGTGTAACCTACCTTTTTCCAGTGAAAGGCAGAAGTAACAAAAAAAACTTTTTTTCCTCGTATATGGATGTTCCAAGCGAGTTATTTTTATAGCTTGCTTTATTATGTATTTATGTATGTATGCAGGGGAGAAAGTCGTATGCATACTGCATATCATCATATAATGGTATGGAAGGAGAGGAAATGGTGAGAGAGAAGTTTAGAATGGAATTGTATCTCGGTGAATCAGCACGAGAGAGCAAAAAGAGAAAATGCTTTTAGGAGCAACATCAGTTTATTACTGTCAGTGTGTACCACTGCCACTCTCTGTCTTCACTCTGCTCTCGCTCTTCTTGCAGCAACTTTCACCATCTGTGGTGGTACGGGAAAAATGTCGCCTGTGTTTTTCCTCTATTCATGTGCACGTATGTGTATTTCTTCTTTTTCTTAGGGAAATGATCAAGTACAATGGGACATGGATGAAAAAGGACCATACATAGAAGTATCTATGTACATATATATGTAAGCATTTTCTTTTTCGGCAACGTGCCCTGGTTGAAGAAGAATCTAATGCTATCCATGATAGAGATGAGCATTATGCTTCCATTCTGTCTTTGGACTCTCATGAAATGATGAGAGAAAGTTATTTGCAGCGTGTCTTTCAAAACAGCATTATGCTTCCATTCTGTCTTTGGACTCTCATGAAGATGAAATGATGAAAGAAAGTTATTTGCAGCGTGTCTTTCAAAACTGGACTGATGGAGAGCTCGTACAAGTTCTAAAAACCAATTATTGCAATTTCAATGTTGTGTATGGTGGGACTGAAACAATGTTTTGTATTTTATATGACTTCATGCATTATTAGGGAAGGCACGGGCACTGGAAGACGAAACGAAATGAATCTCGATCGTTTTATGGATTCCCATATTTCTCCTTTCTCTCCCATTTCTTCTTCCTCCTCTACAGAGAGACATTGTATTGAGACAAAACAATAGGAGAAAGCATGGCATGGCCCAGTCTCTATTTGTGTCTGTGTGTGTACCCGAAACAGCACAAAAAAATACGGAGAAACATTCGAATGTTGCAATATAATGTTGATGATGGCAATACGTATGCAAACGGCAAAGGAAAAATTTATACTTTCTCTTGCCAGTATAACAATGGGAGGAAGTGAAAGCCAAGAAGTGGAGAGGAGGAGCTGCACCAAAAAAGTGCAGTACAAATGCGAATCTATCTTTTTTCTCAATTTAGCATTACATATGTTGCTCAAAGTCTTTTAGAGTTCTCTACTCACTCCCATGTACAGAACTGGCGAGCTTTTGCTGGCCACTTGCGAGTGTGCGGGGCTGTGGTGAAAATACTATGAGGATTTCTGGAGGAATATAGAGATGGCCTCAAACTTTTCCTCCAAAAATGTATCCATTTTCTGGTGGGTGCCTACCAGACTATAAAAATTTCGAGCTCGTAAAAATGAAACAAAAAAGTTTCCAATGTTTTAACGTGAGCTATAGCCAATTCAATCAGTGTAGGTACCCTCCGAAATTTTCAGGGTTCTCTTTCTCTCCCAAACCTATGCTTTGCAACACGATAGGGGAAACTGAGAGATGGCCACCTTACGGTAGACGAGGAAAGAAGGTCGAATTTTTGAAATCCAGACATGGGAATGATACATATGCTTTGGACAAATCCTGCTAGTTGCTCTGCATCGTGTAAGAGAGTGGGGAAACCTTGAATGTCGGAATATGGATGGAGTGAACCTTGCACACTACTACACGGGCCTGTGAAGAAAAATGCCCGTTAAATAATGTGTTTATCTTGAAACTAGTCGTGTGATTGGAAAATTGCCCATATGGCTTTGATGATGATCCAATGAACCAAATTATCTTGATTCCATGAAGCCGTAATAAATTTACAAAAAAGGTTAAATGCTAGAGAAGAAAGCTAAGTGAGAGTAACGGGAAAAGTTGAGGTGGCTTGTATGCATTACATGCAGACATTGGAGAGAAAGTGCTTGTAGTACTCTCTCCAGATTGCCTCTTGTCTCCAGCTCCGATCAAATGTACATATGTACTACGTCTCATGTCTCCAAAACTTCTGTGAGAATATCCATAAGTACACCAAATGCAACAAAACATAGTCCATTTACTACGAGTCGGGAAAAATCAATATTTTTTCTTCAATGCTAATGGCGCTCATTCAGCAGCCTTCTCTCGAGTATTGAGTAAATGGGGTAGATTGTCGAGACAAGTAGAACAGCACAGTGTAAATGTTTTTCTTTCCATGTTTACACTGTAATTTATGGCGTAGCGAAACACAGTTTCCACAATTTCCATCAAGCTGGGCATCCAGTAGTGGAGTGTGTGCGGAGACGAGACGACATGCATATCATCAATGTATGTCAAATATATCACACATTGTCAAATTAAAGTGATTTTAAATTATCACAAACTGAAAGTTTGCACAGGTAATGCTCAAAGGTAGCTTGACTCGCGTTAGGTCACAACTGTCATAGGTGATTGAACGGCACGGAGATTCAATGAATCCCATTTTCTCGCGACGTTACAAAGGGGGTAAGCCATATACATGTACATACATACATACATATGTACATGTTGCATGTAAAATGCACATAAAAACTGGACGTTGAGGAAAAAATTCTAATTATGGTAATGACAATGTGTCCTGTTACAGGATCCAGGCCAAACATCATGCCGACATCGAGGCGACAGCAGGGTCACTTCAAGTCTCTCGGCAGCAGTGGAACCTAATTCTAATTATGATAATGACAATGTGTCCTGTTACAGGATCCAGGCCAAACATCATGCCGACATCGAGGCGACAGCAGGGTCACTTCAAGTCTCTCGGCAGCAGTGGAACCTCGACGTCCTCTTCAAGCTCTGGATCCACGCTGGATTCGGCTGAGGGTGGCGAGGACGCACTGCCAGCCGTAGACGAAGGAGTAAAGTCGCCCATGTCAGATCATGAAGATTCCCTTGCCAAAGGATCTGGAAAGGAAGGAATAACCAGTCCGGGCGACAAAGATTCATCTAGTCGACTTTTGGCGCATCAACTTCTTCAAAGTAAGCAAAACATGCTCGCACAAATGTCCCTTACCGCGGACGAGAACCGCGAGAGGACAAAGCCAATCACCCAAAAGAGTTCCGAGGACTTTAAGCCGTTTTTGGGTTTTACGGGATTACTCTCCCCTGACGGTCTGGGAAGGTCTATGAGTATAAAGTCGGCCGTGGGTACAAAAATTTCGTGTAGGCCCGCCGTCCACGAAATCGGCCCCGTCCATCCCATTGGTGGGGACATGACTTTCCAAGATTTGGAGTTTGACGATCAGACTGACAATAGCAAGCCAGGATGTAGTACAAGCATGACTCACTCGACCTGTTGTGAAGGGGCTGTGGGCTACACTCCGCCACCGTCACTGATGAACTTGCGAGTCTCCATACCGAACCTGAACCAGAATATTTCAAAGGAAACGCTAGATCTGAAAACGTGGCGGGAGCTAAAACGCGTTGTCAATGGTGCTACTGGCTTTCACGAAGGCTGGAAAGAACAGGGTTTCGTCTTTGACTCCAACATCCCCTTCGGTCTCGTTCAGCACAAGGGTGGTCCATGCGGGGTCCTCGCAGTTGTCCAGTCCCTGCTCATTCGCAACCTCCTGTTTGGCTCCACGTACTCGCCCATAATGAAAAAGCATCCGGAGGGGTTTATGCAGGGCAAACTGTATGAAATTTCAAGTTTCCTCACCTTTGGCGAAAAGGACGAGTCTGTGGTAGAGCGGATACAAAAGGAGAGGGTACAATGCTTGGTGGACGCAGTAGCTGAGATTTTGTGGGGTTGTGGGCAACAACGAAAAAGTGAGAGTCAGGGCAAGGATGGGGATCGTTGTATAATCATGCTGAACGACACATCTCGCATCCAACCTGAAATGATCCGTGTGAATGGGAAAATGGAGCTGCAGCAGTTTCTCCAGAATAGTTTGCACAAGTTTGACTGCATTGCCCTGGTCTACTCCGCTGTTATGACTNGTATAATCATGCTGAACGACACATCTCGCATCCAACCTGAAATGATCCGTGTGAATGGGAAAATGGAGCTGCAGCAGTTTCTCCAGAATAGTTTGCACAAGTTTGACTGCATTGCCCTGGTCTACTCCGCTGTTATGACTAGAGGAATCAATGGGTACCTACACATAGAATTTAATGTGCTCAATTATAGTTTCCAATAAACTATATTTTAAAATAATGCACTTGTATTGATTAAAACAGAGTTAAAAGCGACATGGATTTTGAAAACTGCTCTTTGATTGGACAACATGGCTACTGCTCTCAAGAGCTGATTAACTTGCTCTCCTTGGGCAAGGACTACTTCAAATGTATTTGACAACGAGATTGAGTTGGAAGGGAAGTTGCTGAAGGGTATATGCGCACAATGTGATATCGGTCTTCTTTCACTCTTTGAGCATTACGACTCGATAAAAGTGAGCCAGAGAGAACAAATCTGCTATTGTATTCCCCTCCAATCGTACACTGCCAACTTTACGAGAGCTCTTTTTGTGTGATTTCAGGTGGGTAGTTTCTTGAAATGTCCTCGTTACCCAGTTTGGATCGTGTGTAGCGAAAGTCATTTCTCGGTAAGATTCAATTTATCCTGTGACCACATTAAAAAGTTAACCTAAAAGTTCTCAAAGAGAGTATTCGATTTTAGGTGCTTTTCTCCTGTGAGCCGTCACTCTGCATGCAAGATGAATGCACAGCCCAGCCATCTTCATTCGATCTATTTTATTACGACGGTCTCTCTAGACAGGAGGAAATTATTCGTCTTTCCATTCGTAAATTACAATCTTATCACTGTGTACAACAAATTATACGCACATTTTATACATGCTTCTGGTATTTAATCCTATGTATGTAGGTGTACCACGTAGCACTACCGATTGGCACGAGAATTTGTGCCAAACAAACCCCCTTTTTGGAGATGAAGAGTTGATCCCACCACTTGAGAAATGTATCAGAACAAAAGTGAGTCTCTGCTTTGTTAATAGAATATTTGCCATTCCATAAGTTTTTTTGAGATGCTGAAATGAAATTCGACTTTTGTAACAGTGGAAAGGAGCTGACGTGGACTGGAACGAAACAGAACCGATTCTGTGATTACCAAGAAATTATGATAAAAACAAGCACACGGTATATCAAGCAAAGGGAGGTCACATGTAGAGCAGAATCTCACATATAAATAATACATATTAACATTGTATCTCTTTACTTTATAAATCTCTTTACTTTAAATCTCTTTACAAACACAATTTACAAACTAACCTGAGATGAAGAAGGCTTAATCTCATTACGGGCTTCAAGGATGACAGCACAATCATCAACCTCACAGTATTGGAACGAATTAGTCAACAAAGGGTACTCTGTAGTGCATAAGATTTACGAAAACTATCAAAATGTTATATTGTAGTAGGTTTGGTCAAATAGATGAGAAACATAATTAAATTAAAATCGTACGTACATATTTTAAGATTCAGCAAACTACATGCAAGATTTTTGCCATGTTTGTTTCGTCTTTTCTCTTTGGACATTATACAAGACATTATGGGGATTTAGCATCTAATATTATGGTACGGCTAGCTTATTCTAAATTACTTGATGCATTTTTATGCATACAAAAAGTTTTAGCGTTTGTTTAAAGCCCTGTCATCAATCACGTAGAAGAAGGTTAACAAAAAGTGTGGGAGGTTGGGTTGTTGATCCTCCAAAAGAACTAGACAGGCACTGCGTAGCCAGGGGTACAGGGGGGCATATACCCCCTGAAATGTTTAGGGGTGCAAAATGTATAATTTTATTCCCAGGTGTTCCTAAGTTCCCCTGAAGCTCAATCTTTTTTCAAATGACTCGAACTCGTCGGTTTTGGATTTTACAGGATACCGTTATTCGATTCAAGATTCTGTGTTTTACCCATCCATAATTTGATTTCTTGTTTCAAAATACCCCGCTTTTACCCAAATCACAACTTTGCTCTTACAAAGTAACTAATTCTTTTCCAAAAACAGGATTGTTCCTTCTTAAATCACAAGATATTGATTTTCCCTGTTGACCGAACTGTACCCCCTCAAAAGAATTGCTTCCGCAGTGCCTGGAACTAGAAAAAGGCACATAAAGCCATTTTTTATAAATAGAGTTGTAAAAAAGTGCATAACGCAGTGCATCTCTTCATGTGCTTTCACATAATATTTTTCAGCGCTCCAAAACGTTCCTCCTTCTGTGTATCAGAATGCAGATGTTTGTTGAAAATTGAGATGAATTCCGACCACACGGCCAGAGACAGTATCTTTCACAATTCCCTTTTTATTACTTAACGTTAAACCGCTTTTTTCATCTCTTTTTAACTGGGCTCCTTCGTTTTTTCCGTTTTCTGGGTGCATTTTTCCTTCCTTTCTGCTGCACTTACCACGGGGTCTTTAAGATGAGTGCGAGAAAAAAGTTGAGATGACAAGACAAGGGCATATATTCACATAAAAAAGGCGTTCGGAGGAATACGAAGGAAAACCAGATGCTTCTTCTTTATGGTTTAAAAAATGAGCTGCAGCCAGTCAGCCGAAAATTGAAAAATGCTTAAACTGACATGATTTTCCAATGCGCTATTTAAAATTACAATTTGTGTACTGTTCAAGCAGAGAATTGACTTTTTAACGAGTACATGATTCCATCAGCATTTGTATAATATGTGTACCTATGTATGTACATAATGCATCTTTTTAAAAAACCATTTTTACATACATGCTTAAAGGGACAAGGATTTTTGTTGCCTTTCTTTGTCCCCTAATCGCACAAATATTGTGATGCATATATGTCCATATACACACGCAACAATAAGATTTAAAGGGAGGAATGCGTTGTAAAAAAAATAAGTGGAACGGCATTTTCCTCTTGTGCACTTGATATCAGTAGAGGCACACTTAGAACATCCTCTTGAAACGGGACGTTTTAATCTGCGTCTCTCTTATCCATTTCTACTCCGTTTTCTCATCCACAAAAAAAAGACTTTTTTTCTTTGGTAATGGACTTTCTTAGCTAATATGATGAACATCTTGTTCAACTTTTGTACAATTATGTAACCATTATCTGCTCATTCACACTGCGTGACTTGTTCTTGGCTACTGTGCACGAAAAAAAGTTGTGTCCAATTGACAACAGGATTCCAAGAAGTGAATAATCCTTCTTAGTTGCACAAAGGGCGTATTATACTCAAAGTCTTGAGATTGACGCAAAACGAGAGAGATTTTTTTGTTTATTTGGAATTCGTTGCGGTGGTGGTGCATCGGGTGCTGAGTGTGTGCAAATTTTGGAAACGCGACATTCTCATATTTCTTCACTACTTTAGGTACAATACACCCGACAGCCACACTTCCTGTTTCAGTAACCTTTCCTGTGTTAATGAATTTTTTTCTCAGCAATTGCCAATAAACATGCCCATGGCCATCGCCATCGGGAGGATTTTTGGAAGATAAGAAAGACTTTTTTCAGAGTCAGTTCTAATCGTTTTGTCCAAGTGGAAAGTACGTTGGGGAAGAGAAGTCTCCTTTCACATAGATTTTGTTTAGTTACGTTTAAGATGGGCAGCTTTTTAAATACTCAAGTTGCAGTCGTTTTCTTTGCAACGCTATTTTTATTTGTGAAATGTGCTCCGCAACAAAGGCACTCGTCTTCGGGGGATTATTCCGTCACGTATGAAAATACTTTAGTAATTATACGATCATGATGACATTTAGATTTTAACCCCATTGATTCTTCTTACTCATTTAACAACAGTCATTTAGATATTCGAGATGCCATCTTGTCCCTTGTCTCCGTTCTGCGGGATCAAATGGACAAGCTGGAGAGGCATGAGGTTAGAGAAAGGCAATTGGGAGAGCAGTTGACACGTTCCTTGGCTTCCTTGGAGAAACGGTCGCGAGGGGAAGAGAAAAATATTGAGAACATTGCAGCTTATTTAGCACGCGTTGAAGAAAAGATGAAGCTTAGTCATGCCAGTCTCGACAAGGTAGAAAAAGATCGAATTTGATGTATTTCAATTTTACACGGAGAAAATTGTTTCATCCTTGCAGCATAATGAAGACCAAAGGACAGAAAATCATAGGATTCGATCTGATCTCGAAACGCTGAAGCAATTAATGGCTGACGGTGGAGGTGGTGGTGGTGGCGCGTCAACAACGGCTGCTTTGGCTGCGTTGGACTCGAAAATGTCATCTCTCAATGATAAGGTATGTTGGTTTTACTACGAACACCATCATAGACTATGAAGACTATTTTTCCTATCAAAGGCATACTGGGGCATTATGAGACTTACTTTCTTACTTTTATACTTGTATTTCAGGTTAATATGCTAAAGGATGCTGGAGATCGAACCTCGGAAAAGTTTGATAGTCTCATGGAGCTATGGAAGTCTGCTTCTTTGGGTAGCGCTGGAAGCGCCGGCGAGGGAACGGTGGAGGTGGTGGTGGTGGCGCGTCAACAACGGCTGCTTTGGCTGCGTTGGACTCGAAAATGTCATCTCTCAATGATAAGGTATGTTGGTTTTACTATGAACACCATCATAGAGTATGAAGACTATTTTTCCTATCAAAGGCATACTGCGGGGCATTATGAGACTTACTTTTATACTTGTATTTCAGGTTAATATGCTAAAGGATGCAGGCGATCGAACCTCGGAAAAGTTTGATAGTCTCATGGAGCTATGGAAGTCTGCTTCTTTGGGTAGCGCTGGAAGCGCCGGCGAGGGTACCGGTGGTTACCTTAGTGAAAGCATCATGTCCGAGCTGAGTGATATCAAGGAGTCACTCTCTCGCACAATGGAGCTTGAGACACAAATCCTCACCTTGAAATCGCCTGGTGGCGCATCACACTCTGACTGGCAAGCTGAAGTGATGGAGTCTATGGATTCACAGAGGAAGCAGCTCGCCGTGATGGAGGAGGAAATTGGCAAGGCCATCTCACTTCTCGGTGAAATGACTGGCTCTGCACAAAGTCTGACAGGTATGTTCATGGTAAAACGCAATTTTTAAAAATAAAATATGTGCTTAAAATATTCATGCATTCTTTCAAAAAAGGAGTTCTGACATCGTTGGAGACTGACACCCGAGCTGGCTTCCAAACCCTCGATGAGCAGGTCTCCCAACTTCGTGAGAATGCCACGGGAGACGTCGAGCGTAAGCTCGGTAAGGTGCAAGAAGTCCTCAAAAGTCTATGGATTCACAGAGGAAGCAGCTCGCCGTGATGGAGGAGGAAATTGGCAAGGCCATCTCACTTCTCGGTGAAATGACTGGCTCTGCACAAAGTCTGACAGGTATGTTCCTGGTAAAACGCAATTTTAAAAAATAAAATGTGTTTAAAATATTCATGTATTCTTTAAAAAAAGGGGTTCTGACATCGTTGGAGACTGACACCCGAGCTGGCTTTCAAACCCTCGATGAGCAGGTCTCCCAACTTCGTGAGAATGCCACGGGAGACGTCGAGCGTAAGCTCGGTAAGGTGCAAGAAGTCCTCAAAAGCGGTCAGAAGCATCTCGAGGACAAAGTCCGTCAGGCGGAGAAGGCATTGGAAAGCCTCCATCTGAAAATGGAGAGTGAGTATGAGCACTTGAGTGGAGAGCTGAAGGGCCTAGCAAATGTCGAGAGCGTCCTCTTAGACACCGGTGATAGCGTCCTGGATACCAAGAGAAGACTCGAATACGGTGTTCAGCAGATTATGGGCGAGATGAATCATCAATTGACCACACACACCGCCAGCCTCAACGCCTCCCTCCAAGCCCGATTTGATGGACTCGCCAATGCCGTTTTGGGTAATCAAAGCGTGGCCCTGATGAACCTAACTGGGCGTATGGAGGAAGAGATTAGTCAAGTATGGAGGCAAATTGGCATTCTCTACCATCAAATGAGCAAATCCGCAAACTTGCTCGACGAAATACACAGTCAGACCTCAAAGTACGTGAATAATAGCTTGGACACGATGTCATCAATGGATGGGAAAGTCGGTCAGATTACCAACAGAATGGGAGAGGTTGACGATAACCTAAATTACCTTCTGGGTCGGATGTCTCTAGTAGTACAAGAGTTCAATCAAATCAAGTCAGGCTTAGGCGATGCACTCACGAGTTTGAGAGACTCGTTTACAGAGATTTCAGAGTTTGAGAAGAAACCGGAGGCAACAGATGCAACTGAAGCGGAAGCTCCTGAATAGTTTTGACTTTTTTTTTACGGTGACCAGAAGATCTGTATTATAAGTTTATGCTTTTACAGTATGCTTTTTCATGTTTATCCTCGTTCTAGTTTAGTGCAGGAAAATTGCAAAAACAAGATGTATTAATGACTTTGTTGAAGAACAGGCAAGGCTTTTGTTTGACTTGGCTTAGCTTTTCTTTGTCCATTTTGTGCATTATACATAGCTCAACTAATGAGTTTACATTTAGCCAAGAAGACGAGTGCAATGCATGACATTTGCTTTGTACTTTACGACCAACGTATTTTCCAATTGCGCATTATAAGCTGTTGATGATGACGATGACAATGAAACTTTAAGAATTTACTAGAAGTCAGAGTATATTTAATAAGTATTGTTTTTGATAACACTTTTGATGTTCCCAAGATTTCTTTTTAAAAATATAATAATTTTTTGAAAAAAAATACAAAAACTGCGAGTAGTTCTATACTTTATCATTTCTCAAGCCAAATTATTTATTTTGTTTTGCTTCATGGCTCGAGATTTGGCACGAGAGTTGCAAACAAAAGTGAGAAAGCTTGTGACGTTAGTGCTGTCGTTGACACTCATGGGATTTTTTAATGTCCGTGCCTTCGGTTGAACAGCGCAGTTTCTTTTAAATATGACTTGCATATTATATTTTCTCTGAAAGTACATTACAGACAAAGCATAATTCTTTTTAAGTTTTTCCATATAACCGGAGAAGGGCAAATGTGTGATTGATGGCAAATTCGAATCACAATTTAACCTTGCTCTATATTTGCCCAGACTCGACATTCATCTACATATTTCGCCTAGTTTAAATATCTAAGTTTAGTAATTCAAATTATAGATTTTTCAAAGACAGTCTAAGGTTGCCCCAAATCAGCTTTTCAAACAAAGTCCTCACCCTGAAAACCAGAAACGGCCGGAACTCACCGGCCAGTACAACGTAAGACTTTGAAAGCATCGCTCTCATTAGCACATATTTTGGTGATTGTCACCAGGAAAAATTAATTCATTTATATTTGTACCATGTAATCAGATCAAGATGCAATCCATCAAGTTGTCAGTACACACAAATACAGCTCTTACAATGTAAATACAACAATGAGGATAATGAATGAGCGGCATGTACTCAAACCTTTCAATCACAGAGTTTACTTCCGAAATGAGATTACGTAATGGGCTAATTGAAAGTAAATGCCTGCTATCGTCCTCCAAATCAAGAGATGATGATTCATGAGACTTGCAGATGGATCGGAAAGGTGAAAAGGAAACGCAAAAGTACCACTTTATCCCACATTGAAATCAAGGCAACGGCCGGCCCTGTGTGTAGTGGGTACGGGTAGTGAAGGACCACATTGTAATATGTGCTTGGAGCACACAAATGAATACTGAATAGCGCATTATTGGGTATCACACAAAAAATGAGTAACATGTAACGAGATTAAAATGAAAAGAACAGGGAACGAGAGGATTGAGATGGAAGATGAGCAAACATGGACCCTTGAACTCAAGTTCCCCCTTTTCTTTTCTCTACATATTTTGTGTACAATCTGCAGGATGAAACGAAAAGAGAAAAAAAATCGCTACAAAGGAATCAAATATTTGGACAGCTCGTCCCTTGTCAAACTCTGTCATCTACAGAGTACATGCATTATATTGTTTTGGTGAACATGTACAAAACTTGGCTTCCGATTTTAGAGAGGTAATGGCCCTGTTCACGCAAACATAATAGCTTTGAGCATCTATCGCCATCATCATCCTAATTATGAACGCGTAAAACATGTCATTTCATTGTTTGATTTGAGGGGAATACACCACTTTTCTCATCGAAATTACTTGTCTTCCTGGATAAAATCAAATGCGTGCATACGGCAAAAAATTGGTTGATTCTGAAGGTAATAATGCAAATTATTTAGACCTCGCTAGTGGCTAACGTTCTGAAAGCATGCAATGATAAAAATTAAAATTAACTACGAATTGAAAATTGGCCAAAATTAAAAAGTTTAATAGGAAAGCACAGAGTTATCACGACAAATTTATACGATTGCGGTTTGTAAACTTCAAAAAATCTTCTTCCAACTTCAGTCAAAAATGCGACAATTGTGTCATTACTCGGTCCATCGGCTGTGAATTCAAAGAATGACATATTTTTGATAGTGTGACAATGTTCACTCAGCGCCTTGTAATTATGAAACCGACAAAAGAGTGTACAAAAAACTCATTCAAACATTTTAATTCAGTTTGATTTTGAATTTTTGAATCACGAAAGGAAAAGGGGAAAAACGACAAAACGGATGCTCTCCCTTTTCATTCTCTTTCACACGATCATACATTTTTCAGCCAAGGCATGCCGCCTAACCAGTCATTTAGTTTTCAATGATAGACTCAAAATGTAAAAAAGAAGAGTTTGAGCACTTGGAGCTAGACAAGTTCCCCTGAGTGGGCCCATTAAATGACAGACGAGAGACACTACAACCTCATTGTGAAACTGAACAAGAGGAGGTGTGATCTACTACCACTGCAATTATCAACTTCACTCGAAATAGTGTCAGACGAGGTCGAGATTTTAGTTTTAAGAATTTGTACTAATCTTCAAAATGAAAAAGGCGACGGGAAAAAATAAACTTATATAAGTTAGACATTTGCATAATAATTTCAGATGAACATGTGTTTAGGATGAGGATGAAATTCATCATGAATTGATTGTGGAAATGATTTTTAATTTTAATAACTGACACATAACATTTATGTATAAATTATGGAAGAGATATAGAGTAATTGAAATGCTCCGAAATGTTTTGCCAAAACAAAGATTAGCATTTTGTAAATTGTAAGTCCTAATTTTGACATTTCAAAGAAAGTACTCAAATATATTTGTGAAAGGTGACTGCATTTTATTAAAGCTATCTAGATTTCCTCATAAAATCAAAGTTTACATTTAAAATAATGATGTGATGTAGTTACACGAATACTGTGACAGGTATGATAATGCATAATACGCTACTATATTTTTATCATTTACAAGAATAAACAATTTCCCCCAAATATATTTCTTTACAATTTCATGTTGCCCCAAACCCTTTCCTAAATAGATATTTTCATCCTAAAGTTACAACTCCATATTCTCATGCCTTATTTAGATTATTATAGCTACTATTACTGTCATCCATCGACTGTCCCTTTTCCTTTACCCTGTCACTTGAAAAACTGTACGTTTGTGGTTCATCCTCGTCGTCATCTTGCAGCTCTTCAAATTTCTTCACCTTTCTTGGCGTCGTGTTGGGCGTACTTTGTCCCGAAGACGTATTCAACTTCCGGGGGGAAGACGTGGACGAAGAAATGCAACTTCGCACACACTTGCACCTCTGCGAGATATTGGGCGTCCCTCCACATTTCTTTGGACTCGTAGTTGACTCAATTACAGGGCATTGACTCCAGCTTGACATTATTGTTATCCGGAGGATGATTACCGCAATAAGTTGATCCATGATTTGAGCTGGAAGGTTGCTCAATACTCCCACTTGCGGCACTACTCCCGTCCTCATCTTCATCTTTCTCCTGGGAATCCTCCCCCGCCTTCATTTCTCTCAGTGCTTTCTCCTCGCTTGAGTGCCGATGTCGCTTCGACTTCTGAATTGCGTGATGATGGCGATGACTGCTTGATATGCTAGTTTCACTTTCACACTCACTTTGGCGCTTTGCACACTTTAAAGGACTTTGATTTGATTCCACGGAAATATCCGTGGACCTATGATCCATCAAGTTTTTTTGTTCATTGTTTACCGGCTCACCGGGTTGAAGTTGGAGATGGGGCCAGATGGAAGTAGGCAAGCATCTCCCATGCAACTCGTGAATGTTTGTGGATAACGTTCTAAAGTACGATAAGGGATCTTGGAGTGCTCCAGGAGGAGCTGTGCCCATTCCCAACTGATGCGGGGCAGTGGGTGCAGGAATCAATGGAGAACTCATAAAGTTCCAAAGTAAGGACGCTGAAGGTGGGTGAGAATGAGTCATGGTTGGACTGGAATGTAACGGCCCGCTGCTGGAGAACCGCTGGAGCCCACTATTTCTTTGCATGTGAGCATACAGAGAAGCCGACTCTGGCGTCATCATCAACCTCCCCGGATCCATTAGAATGCGGGGAAATTGGGGTGACATGAGACTGGAGTTGTTGGTGCCGTGACCAATTTCCTCTTCCCGTTTCGAACTAAGGGGCTCACTCACCACTTTATCCTTTCGCGATTTGTTTATCAAAGAGTCGACCAGGAAGGAATGTCTCGACGACATTTTTGCCAACTCTTTTAATCAATGGAAATTATAATTTAAGATAGACAATAATTATTCCTACTGAACTGCAGTTTATATTCACAAAAATTGGTCCTTTTTATGGTCTATCTATAAATTCTATAGTATTTTTCACACGTCACAAAGTCACCCAGTTCGGCCATCATCGCTGGAGAGAGAAACGTCCCTTTTCAACCCTTTCACCCCTTCCACTCCCTTTAAACAATGGCAACGTTCAGCTCCGCGGAGAACTGTGTAGTAGTTCATTTCGTTTCTTCCTCTTCTCAACGATTAATAAAGTTAATCTGTGGGGTTCAAGCCACCTTACTTCACATTATCACTTGATAATGTGTTGTTCACAATGCGAAATGAATTTTATATTGAAGGCGACTGTGCAAAGGGGGAAACGAACATCTCTTGTATTTACATTCACAAATGGAAAAAAATGATAACGTATGAGTGCTACTCAACCGATATTAGAAAAACCCATCCCTCATATCAACTGGATTGGTGTTCACTGTATGGAAGGGATCGTGTCTGCCTCTGATTTTCACTTCTTTTCCCCACTCCACTTCTCGCAACGCTACAATCACACAAAAATTTTCATATGAAATGATCCTTTTCCCCAACACCAGGTTGACGATTTGCTGAGCGCAGCAATTGCACCATTTATCAACTCTGAGGAAAAGAAGAGATGGAAAGTACGAGGACGACGGGTACCCCCTCTCTTTTCCATCATCATCCCTGGGCCATCATTTTTTCGCTGTTTTTATCCCATGATTACCACATTACATGATGATAATGAACTATATTAGCACCGTTTACGTGGTAAATGGTTCCATCAACATGAAAAAGTTGCTCGTATACATAATACATACATAGTTCGTGCTCCACTCACAGCTTTTTCTTTAGCATACACGTAGAAAGGTGATTCTAGATCAAGGATCACCAATTTTTTCACCCCTAACCAAGTTATTTCCCGTTTAAATAATTCAGAAATAAGTGTAATGCTCCTATTAATTAATCTAGT